>JAWQRP010001775.1:0-17725 GCA_033557875.1 Quadriops clusia | reverse complement strand
GCAGTTGCCAAGCAGCGCTTCAGTTCTTACGAAGATATAAGAAAATGGCTCAATGATTGGTTTGTCTCAAAGAAGCAACAATTTTATTGGCATGGCATCCAAAAATTGCCATAGAGATGGGAAAAATTTGTAGAAACAAATGGAAAATATTTTAAATAAACTACTTTTTACCATTTTCACGCAATTAATGTTTATTTTCTAAAAAAAAATCCGGTTTCATATTTACATACCTGGTATATACTACGAATATATAAAGTCAATGATAATAAGAATAATAACGAATTTTTCAAATGCCTCTTTTGACATTTCTTACATACATCAACTGTAGTTACTAATAGAACTGTTGCCGCTAGTGCGTGCTTGGTTCACGCGAGTTCAATCCGGTGGTTGGCGCAAAATTCACACTACGCAATTGTCAAACGGTAAAACTATCGTGTGAATGATGCGTCTAGCGTTATTTTGACTTTTATTATAAGGGGTGATGATTGTTATAAGAGGTGCTTATTATAAGGAATTATTATTATAAGGGGTGATTATTATAAGGGGTGATTATTATAAAGGATTATAGCTAGTTTCTCATATTATGTAAACGTACGTGTCTGTACCCATATTATTGCGTCTGTCGAGACTCTCCTGCTCTTTGCCTAAATTACGGCTTCCGACGTGGTGGCCGCAGACGGGTCGATATAGACCGAAGCAATACCATCGCCTAGCCCGGCCCTTACAGTATTGTTTTCCTCAAAGTTAAACGCAATTCAGCATTACGTAGGTTGTTCACGTAAAGAGTATATCTATCGATTTCCGAACCCGATTCACGGGGGGTGGCTCGATGGCCTTTAGAATTAAGGCCGCCATTGAAGTTTAATTGGTTCCTGTGAGTGGTGCGGCGCAAACTGTTTGTCAGCTTGGAACAACAGCGACCAAGAAAAATCCATAATTCCACGATTTAATTAAAAATTACCATACCTAATCTACGTGGTCGTCTGCAACTAACACCTCCGCTGGCTCCTTGGCGCCAGAGTTATGAATGACTTTAAAAGCTCACGGTCCAGTGCATCAAATCAAGCCCATATTTGTCTTTGATCCCCGCCCACAAGCCGCAGTCACCTACATTACGTAATGGTTCAAGAGCAATTACGTTCTTTTATACGGCCCCTTATATGGGCGTAGATGCATTCCATGTAGCGTGGGCTCTATGTGTTTATCTCGCTCGGATCGGCGGCACAATATTTTAGCTCTTTACCGTAATTATTCAAATTTAATGCTGCTTCCTATACTCGTGTTTTACGGGCTGTCTGCCTAGTCACAAGCTCATTGTAATTATGCGATCTGTTCGTCACTAATGATGAATGAAAGTGAAAGCTGCAGGATACAATACACTGCCGTTGCGCAAGCGGTTTGGCACTAACACTACAGTAATTGTACTTAATAATTTATTGCATATTGCTATTACATTTCGCTGTAAAACGCGTAGTCATCGTGGTTACAGCATTCGCTGATTTCTTCTACTGTTTCTAATCCCTGTGATACCGGGATTTTTCCATAGCGAAGCAACCATCAACATACTCACCTCAGAATTTCCTATGTTAAAATGAGAGTTTAAATTACCTACGTGCGTATGTTACATTATGTTTATAATAAATGTTTATTGATTATCTGCGAAGCTTCATAATCAGGATAGGAAATGCTGGTACGAAATGATGTACCTTATAAAATGGAGAGTAAAAGCTCCCCAGCCTCAAATTTAGGGATTTGCATTTTAAATCTGCTGACTGTCCGCAAGCTGACAATTCAAATTTGGCCTAATCCACTCGAACCAGCAGCCAGCGGAAAAGTCCATTTGATTTCGCATTCCCTGCGCTTGTCAACGGATGATCGAAGGCCCCATGTCATAGTCGAGGCTCTCCGGATGCGCCGAATTGAGGGCCACGGCTGCATCCAGGGAGGCATGGCAGGATCCTGCTCACGACTTTGTGAAAAAGCGGCCGACCTATTGATTTATAGCCGCTTTAATACATCCGGAAGCAATAATCCGTGGAAGATCGCCGTCGTACGTCAGCCAGCCGCAATCAGCGAAGGATAGCGTGAGCTCCATAGGCTTCCTTCAGACCAACTACCTTATTACACGCTTTGCTAAACATATGTATGCGATGAGCCTCCGAGCAGAAAGACGGCTTAGGCGTGATGATAAGGATTCCTGGCAGAAATTTGCAAAAAAGGGACATTCATTTAGTGAGATGAGGTTTTGGTTAGGATAGAATTGTACAATATGTTTAGGTGTAGAGGATGTTTTGATATTTCACCTTCATGGTAAAATTGATTTTTATTTGGTGTTGGAAATGGATATGTGCGGGATTCTTTGTACCATGAAAACATATCACGAAGGCATCATCATGACACCTGAACCTACTTAAGTATAAGTTTCACAGAAAATATAATATTTTCAAATATTTTATAAACGTTGTTACCTTTGAAGATTACATATATCTTTTAAATCTGGTTTCACCCCGGACTGCACTAAATCTCGTTCCTCCGCGTAAATTCTAAATTTGAGGATATATTCTTTTGACAATCGCTAATACTCGGATTACCTAAAACCAGGACTAACTTTTTATGAATAAGACCGTTAGACGCTCTTAAATTAAAAATTAGTATATGTTTTTTGTGTACTTTCTGTTATTTAAGGATTATGAGTGTGCGATTAACCTAGGATTATAGAATGTTGTATTGTGTAAGGTAACGTTCATGGTTTGTAAGAGTTTTCTTCTTAAGACATGATATAGTAGATCTACTATTATAATGCAAAACACAACCTGGCTAAAATTACTTCTTATGTTAATACCAGATGCCATCTACAAAAAACAATCGGTAATTCATTCAGTGCTGGCGGCAATTTACTTAAATGAGTAAATTACAAACGCATTTTGTTGCTTGCTGAAGAGTCGAGCGAGCGCGAATGCCTTCCTTCAAGCTGGAATTTGCCTCATTCTCCATACCTGCTTTTTTCGTAAGTTCTATTTCTTTCTCAAATTGCAGTTTTTTCGCAAGATCTTCTTCTTTCACAGGCTCAGCTTCTGTCGCAGGCTCAGTTTCTTCACAGGTTCTTTTCTTTCGCAGCTTTTGTTTCTTTTACAGATTTTGTTTCTTCCACAGATTCTCGGTCTTTCAGAGATTCTGATTCTATCACATAGTCTGATTGTTTCACAGATTCTGGTTCTTACACAGATTCTGGTTCTTACACAGATTATAGTTCTTACACAGATTCTGTTTTTTTCCACAGATTCTGGTTCGTTCACAGATTGAGCTTCTTACACAGATTCTGGTTCTTTCGCAATTTCTGTTTCTTCCACAGATTCTGGTTCTTTCACAGACTCTTATTCTTACACAGATTCTGGTTCTTTCGTACATTCTGGTTCTTTTGCACAGTTCTTGCTCCAGGGAAGAGTTCTTCCTCTCTCGAATAGTTCTGAGTCCTGGGCTCATTACCCGAGACCACCTGGTGCCTTCCTCGGCCCCAGCGGCCGCCAGCCGGCTCTGATCCCCGTTATTGTGAGTGATGTTGAGTAACGACAGAAAGGAGAGATAACCGGCCGGCCACGATCTTCAGGCTGGCATTCCTCGATGCCGGTCGACCGGCTCTCAGAGATGCTGGGGCACAACATGAATCCACGTCGATAGCCGGCAACGGTTACTCGTCCCTACATTGTGTGGAGCGAGTTCCCATGTCTTGTATCTCGTAAATTGAAAAGGCGTGAGCATTTTAAAAGTTAACTCCGTTCTTCTCCCGCCGGTGATGGCGACGGCGATGGCGGTGCCCCGTCCACAAAAGCAACAAAAACCCAAAGAGATTCTTCTTCTATGCTAATTATAATGGGATATTTCCCGGTATATAAACGACATATATCACGAAAAAGTAGAAGGTTAAGCTAAGAAACTAATATTATAAGATTAGTCAAAAGTGATAAATACGTTTAATTAATTGTTATGGGATGTGTGCATTAATTGTTATCTGTATTCCCACTATATTCATAGTTTTCGTGTGACTTCAATTTTAATTATGCTAATATTTCATAAGTAAAGCCATAAATGATTTTCCCAAATTTACAAGTAGTTTTGGCTCTCAAGGAAGCTGTACTTTGCAATATAACTGTTAATTTCATTACATTTTCATCTCGTAGAATACCCCATTCGCTAGATCGACAATTCGCAACAATGTATCGCAACAGTTGCGATCCAGCATCTCGTTCGGATCACCTTCAACTTCGTCCAGAGACACAAAAACAAGTTATGCAACTGCCCGGCGCATCTGCATACATTTTGATGAATCGTGTGAGGAATGCAACGGCGCTGCGATACCGCAATTATTTCCCAATAAAATTGCATTTGTTGCCTTTGAGATAAGGCCTCCGCCACTAATCCCATAAACACCACTGCAAAATAAGATAAATGCTTGGCGGAGACGACTCCGGCTGGCTAAAGTGCACGTAAACAGCGAAAGTTTCATAAAAATGCAAATTCCTTAACGACGTTGTTGTTCTGTATGCTTCTGTTATTGTCCTGGTCCTGTCGTTGTGCTGGTCGTGTTGTCCTCGTCCTCTTGTTGTCTGCAACTTTCGGGCGGTTCATTGTGTAATGCTTTCGAAAGTGAAAGAAAGGAAACTCGGTCTTACTTTCGATTTTAGAAAACAAAGAAAGGAAGCCCAGTCGTTCGCGCGGCGAGGTATTGCTCACGGTGAACTTTCATTGTGCATAATCCAATTCGGGATGCAAATAAAGGAGAACGGTTTTCTCGGATTCTTCCTGCTAAATAAGATAGTTTTATCTTGTACAAAAAGAAATAAAATTAACGATACACACTTCAGAAACGTATCTAAAGTTCATGTCATTACATTTTTTCTTGCTATTAAATGTCTTAATTTATTTCTATGATCTATTTAAATAATTATCTATTTACCAGATATTTAAATATGAAACCGAATTTTTTTTACAAAATAAACATTCATTGCGTGAAATTGGTAAAAAAATAGTTTAATCAAAATATTTTCCATTTGTTTCTATACATTTTCCCACCTCTGTGGCAATTTTTGGATGCCATGCCAATAAAATTGTTGCTTCTTTGAGACAAACCAATGAGCCATTTTCTCATATCTTCGTAAGAACTGAAGCGCTGCTTGGCAACTGCGTGTCCCATCGAAGCAAATAAATAATAATCGGATGGAGTCAAATCTGGTGAGTAAGCTGCATCATCATCAACAAACATAATTATCGTTGTAACGTACGTACGTACGTCCGTCGGTAATTTTCCCATTTTAAGTAATATGATTTCTATGGTGAGTGTGTGTTGATGGTTGCGTCACTATGAAAAAATCGCATTTTAAAGAACATCAATGTGTTTTGTAACGGAGAAATTTACTATTTGCATCAACAAGTTAAATAGCAACAAAATAAATTATTTTCAATTTTCTTTCTTGGACTATTTAAATTTAAATTCTCAGATTAAGTTTTTCTTTTCTTGGGATTAGGGTCCATTTAATTAAAACAAAGTGTAGATCTTCATAATTTCTTTTACTGATATGCCGACGTTTCGTGTTTATGCGCTTCTTTCTAGGCTTAATTTTTAGTATTTACTTATTTTTATTTAACATATTAAACCTTTTTTACACTATCTACATTTCACTGTTTCAAGTTGTTAAAATATGCAGTTTAACACTTATACAAATTACATTAATTCAGCTGCAAAGCAAAATGAAAACATCCCTTTTTTAAATGTAATTTGTATAAGTGTTAAACTGCGTATTTTAACAACTTGAAACTGTGAAGTGTAGTTTAGCGTAAAAAAGTTTTAATATGTTAAATAAAAATAAGTAAAGACTAAAAATTAAGTCTAGGAAGAAGCACGTAAACATGCGAGAAACGTGGGCATATCAGTAAAAGGAATTATGAAGACCTAAACTTTGTTTTAATTAAATGGACAAAAGAAAACAAACTTAATAGAGCTTTGTCTTCCGTCCATATAGCGATATGGGCTTGCAGTCGATGTCGCTGGTTTGTCTGGAGTTACCCATGATTTTTTACGCTTGAGAGTTTTCGAAATACACTGGCCTGCAAAATTAAGGGAACACCTACGAGAGTGCAAAAATTTTGGTCATTTTTAAGACTCTGTATCTCTGACAAAAATGACCATCCAAAAATGTTATGCACAACATTTTAAAGGAAAAACTCTGTACTTTTCAATGTTTTAAGCAAAAAATTTTTATTTCTTAAGAACCCCTCCTTTTTCACGTGAGAAACGAAAGACCGAAAATTTTCCGTAAAATTTTCAAATTTGAAACACGTCCACGGACCTCAATGATTTTTTGTGATTAATTTCTTCAATTGCGTCTTGTAGATTGAACTTTTCTCTATGTGTTCCACTTTAATTCATTTTCCTGCGACAATTTTTAATTAACTCATTGACAATCAAAGAAAAAATCGCACATTTGACTTTTGACAGTCGTAACTTCCGCTAGCAAATAGCAATATGCATTTAGTCTACGGCATAAGAAATCTTAGGATATTCTTTGAAATGCTGTTGAGTAAGATTTTCCATAGCTTGACTTTTTTATTAGATTAATTTCGTTTAAAAATGACCTTTAAATTCACCAATTTTCCGGGTCGTATTAAAACTGTGGTCACATCGAGGGCATGAGCGATAACATAGCAATGTTTACATTTTTTATAAGCAAAAACAATCAGTAAAACAAGGGAAAAATTTTAAGTCGATGAAAAAATGTTTACCTTGTGTCCCTGCGTTTTAAAAGAGGAACGTCTTTCATAATCAGCCTATGAATCTTAAATCTTAAATGCAATGAGGGATCGTGTGAGGGTTCGTTTGAAAGGGTCTTTCAAGAGGAGGACAACGTGGTATCGCCGATGACTCTGCGACTTTTTTCGCAGAGTTACGGCCATTTCAACATTCAATAGCAGAGGACTTAGACGAGAATATAAGAAAGACTTTTCGGCCTTTCCTTTGCGCACACCGCACAAGCCTTTCTACTACACTTTTATCCACACGTGTCTGTAAAGAAAAGACCACAAAGTCTTCTTTCCGTTCTCGTCTTAACCCCTTTGGTATTCAATATTCAAATGACCGTAATTCTATGAAAAAATTTCGCCTTGAAATTAGGTTAAACATACTGCCGGCACTAACGTTATCCGAAACGTACGAAGAGGAAGTTGCCGGTCAGATTTACGTTTCATTGTCATCGTAAGGTCAGTGTCTTCGACAGCTGAGAACCCGTGGTGTGTCTATTCCACAGTATTTATCGACTCCAAAGTCCCAATCCAAAATTTGATAGTTTGTCCGTTTGTTCCTCCGTTCGTTTGTTCGTTTAGACTGTACGTCTAATAATGAGTAGCGTTTCCTCTCTTCTGTATCACTTCCCTCAACCTGGCTGGCATAGTAACATATATGCATATTAATTTCTTGTCTTCTCCAAGTTTGCCGCAGAGCGTTTGCTAAGGTTTCTAAGGTGGCAATGTTTGGATGTTGTCGTCGAATACGCCTTTCAAGAATATCTCAAACATTTTCTATGGGATTTAACTCAGGGTTTCTTGGTAGATGGGGAAGCACCGCAATGTCATGCTGGGCAAGAAATTGTTGCGATAAGTTAGCAACATGAGGTCGAGCATTATCTTGTAATTACAAGAATTGATTTCCTCTGGTTTGGTGAAGAGGAAGCACTACTGGACGTAGAATTTCTATGTATCGTGCCGCAGTTAGGGTTCGTTTGATAGGGTTTTTAAGACGAGGACAACGTGATATCGCTGAGGTCTCTGCGACTTTTTCCCCAGAGTTACGGCCATTTCAATATTGAATAGCAGAGGACTTAGATGAAAATGTCAGAAAGACTATTCCTTTGCGGACACGTTTCTACCATAGGTATTCATAATTTAGAATGGACCAATTCGTTATAACGATTTATTATTTTTTTAAGTTAAAGATCAACTGATTTGTTTTGTTGTATGCATATTCGTAAACTACATAACAAGTTTGTCGAAGAAATTGAATACGTGGATTTTTTTCGGAGAATTTCCTGTTAAATAAACTGTGAGTAATCAAAAAATTATACAAGAGTAAGTCAAATTCAAACATGTTATGTTTTGGGCGGGCTAATCACGATTTTCGAGGACTCCACTGATTGTTCTTCCTAGGGTTGGACTAACTGCGGCACGATAGATGAAATTCTACGACCAGTAGTGCTTCCTCTTCGCCAAACCAGAGGAAATCAGTTCTTGTTATTACAAGATAATGCTCGATCTCTTGTTGCAACAATTTCTTGCCAAGCATTACATTGCGGTGCTTCTCCATACACCAAGAAACCCTTACTGAAATCCCATTGAGAATGTTTGGGATATTCTTGAAAGTCGTTGCGATGACAACATTCAAACATTGCCACCTTAGAACAGGTAGCAAATGCTCTGCGGCAAACTTGGAAAAGAATTCCCAAAACATTGATACGCCATCCAGGTTCAGGGAAGTGATACAGAAGAGAGGAAACGCTACTCATTATTAGACGTGCAGTCTAAACAGAAAAAATATCAAATTTTAGATTGGGAGTTTGGAGTCGATAAATACTGTGGAATAGATGCACCACGCACCACTCACCTGTCGAAAAAACTGACCTTACGATGACAATTAAACGTAAATCTGACCGGCAACCCCCTCTTGGTACGTTTCGGGTAACGTTAATGCCGGCAGTATGTTTAAGGAAATTTCAAGGTGAAAATTTTTTTCATAGAGTTACGGTCATTTGAATATTGAATACCAAAGGGGTTAAGACGAGAACGTGAAGAAGACTTTGTCGCCTTTTCTTTACAGATACGTGTGGATAAAAGTGTAGTGGAAAGACATGTGCGGTGTGCGCAAAGGAAAGGCCGGAAAGTCTTTCTTATATTCCCGTCTAAGTCCTCTGCTATTCAATGTTAAAATGGCCGTAACTCTGCGAAAAAAAGTCGCAGAGACCTCGGCGATACCACGTTGTCCTCCTCTTGAAAGACCCTTTCAAACGAACCCTCATTGCATTTAAGATTTTTAGCTTCATAGGCTGATTATGAAAGACGTTCATTTTTTAAAACGCTGGGACACAAGGTAAACATTTTTTGATCGACTTGAAATTTTTGCCGTGTTTTACTGATTGTTTTTGCTTATAAAAAATGTAAACTTTGCTATGTTATCCTTCATGCCCTCGAAGTGACCACAGTTTTAATACGACCCGGCAAATTGGTGAATTTAAAGGTAATTTTTAAACGAAATTAACCGAATAAATAAGTCAAACTATGGAAAATCGTACTCAACAGCATTTCAAAGAATATCCTAAGATTTCTTATGCCGTACACTAAATGCATATTGTTATTTGATACCGGAAGTTACAACTGTCAAATGTCAAAGGTGCGATTTTTTCTTTGATTGTCAATAAGTTAATTAAAAATTGACGCAGGAAAATGAATTTAAGTGGAACACATAGAGAAAAGTTCATTCTACAAGACGCAATTGAAGAAATTAATCACAAAAAATCATTGAGGTCCGTGGACGTGCTTAAAATTTGAAAATTTTACGGAAAGTTTTCGGTCTTTCGTTTCTCGCGTGAAAAAGGGGAGTTTCTTAAGAAATAGAAACTTTTTGCTTAAAACATAGAAAAGTACAGAGTTTTTCCTTTAAAATGTTGTGCATAACATTTTTGGATGGTCATTTTTCTCAGAGATACAGAGTCTTAAAAATGACCAAAATTTTTGCACTCTCGTTTTCCTGCTGTCTTTAATTAGGTTCATGTGGAACCCATTTTCCCATCTTCCGGATCTTTCCTATGGCTCTGAAAGATAGAGAGATGACTTCTCGTGTCACATGTAATTGATCCACAAGCTGTTGTCGCGTTTGAGTGTCATCTTCACCAACAACGCTTGCAATTCGGCGTTTTCAAACTTTCTCGATGGTTTTTCAGTTTTTCATTTCTTACGTCAAAATCGCCACTTTTGAATTTCTTAAACCATTCATAATACTGTGACTTACCAAGAGCAAGCTCACCGTAAGCTTCGACAAGCATTCGATGTGATTCTGCAGTCGTTTTCTTTAAACTGTAGCAAACAATCAGTGCTGTCCGCAAATCATAACTGTTATGTCCCTGATGCGATATTTTGTAAAGGGACCACTCGGTCCGGACTGATAGATAATTAAATCTGGACTGAGACTGAGACGCAATCTGAGACTGATCGTGTAAAAGCCCCTTTAGGCACAAAATTGTACATTTTCAAAGATATGAAAAAAATATGTTCGTGTGAAACTTCTTATTATTATGAGCTAAAAGTCTTTATAGATCTAAACAGAAGGAAAAGGCGCTAATGCCGTAGTTTGGCAGTCACTAAATTCACAGGTAGAGTCTTCTATGAACAAATTCCAGTTTCATATTTACAGACCTAGTAAATACTAGTTTAATCCCTTGTGATTGTATCGCAACAATAAATTGAAAAATATGGGAATTGCCAAAAAGCAATAATTTGTAAATTTTCCAACTCTCAGGTTTTCTTTTCAAAATTGTAAGAATCCCGTTTCATTATTATCATTATTCCTTTATTATCGTTATTTCCTCGATATCTTTGCTTAATTTTTATTACTTATCTTATAAATAACTATACCTGTACACACTTTCAAGGCAGTAGTTATCCTAATGTAATTATTATTAAGAAACTAATTATTAATAGTAATTAAACTTGAAAGTATAAAAACTGATAATAATAAATAATTTAATAAAATAATATAAAAATAAATGAATGAAAAAAATGTATAGTGTGAAAACTCTAGAAAGAATGGAGTAAAATTCATTCATTTATTTTGTTTTTTTTTGTACCTTTACTCCTTATTCAAAATGTCTACGTGCGGACACGCATGCTTAACTAGTGCGTGTGTTTCGTCACGTTGTCATAGGAGCAGAAGACCACAGCTGAAGACTGCAAGCTATAAAACTCGCTTGAGGTCACTAGATCTAATCACTTTAAGTAAAGGGGGTGGTCAATGGTTAGTAACCATCAAACGACACCCTTAAACCTTAGACATTAAAACAAATAATTTACAAATGCTTTTATTTAATTGCATTGCGTTAACGGAGTCTCCTTAAACCTGCAATGCAATGGTTGGGAGATTATAAAAACATTCAGTCTATCTTATAATGTACAAACGTTTTTTCAAGTTGTATTAATTTTGTATTTCCATCTTTATTATTACTTTTTCCTATCTTTTTATTATATTTTTTGATTAGTTAATATTTTGAGACTATTAAATAAAAAATTCATTTATTCTGTGACTATTCTGAGCAACTTGCTCTAGTAAGTATCATCTCATAAGCGTTCTGCATGTCTCACATATTGTGTAAATGTGTTTCTTCGCCCCTGAGAGATTCTTCCAGTAAGTACATAAATAAATAGTGCTTACACCGAGAGTGGCATTATATGCGGAGCGTGTTTAAAGTTCAATTTACGGTACGGCAAGAAATACAAATAGACATAACACCTCGCAAGTAAGTTCTAAATCTGACTTTATTCATGGAGAGTTGAGCCACCCCACAGTGAATCATTACTGCTATACTTAGCGTTCTTCGGCGGTTGTAGGCGAGAATTCTTATTAATAGGCCGGTCTATGTTTATGAACCCATTCACATGTGCCGGACCATTCATCCCGTCGATATGTGCACAATATATTTAGAGGTGCGATATGTATTTTTGTTCCCTCCATTCAATTGCAGACGACACTCTTCATTCATGCCCGCCCAGGTGTCTGCGATGTTGCACTCAGGAACCAGATTTAATCTCGGAAATATTGCCCTGACGGCTAAGACCTTTATTTACAATTTTAATTCCACGTTGCATGCAGATAAAGCGTTCGTGGTCGATCCTGCGGTTGATAAATGTCCCGGTTAAGTGCATGTACTCCATAAAAATCAAACTCTCACGCCGTATCACGACTTTTCTTGCAGCGACAAATCATTCTAATGGACGTTAATGCAAATTTTCGTTTCTAATTAATTAAGGTTATTCTACAACCTTTGCACTAGAACGTACCTAATAATTCTAGATATTCAAAACCTTACATTCTCCTGCGTCTACCCTGAGAACAACTTCAGCTGCCGAGCTAGGGATTGCTTCTTGAGGGGTCGCAGGAATGCATTTACCTGAGATTCCAAGAACTATCAAAAGGCTCGTTAGTAAATAAAAAATATTCTGTGTACAGGCGCGGCAGCTTTGAGGTGTTTCCAAACCAACCCCCCCATGAGTTACGAAGAAATAACTGTGCTGGTGGCAACGAAAGTGCGATTATTTCATTATTAAAGTGATACCTCAACGTGCTGGTTTAAATTAAATTCTGTAAATATGCGCATATTTATTCACAAATATTCCATATCGACTTATCTAAACATTTTTCCTGGAGGTTTTATTACTGTTTTACGTTTAGATAAATCACTTCATTTTAAAATGTTTCATTTCATTCTGGATGCGTTAGTTAATGTTTCCATTACATCGTGCAATATTTTAAAAATTGCCTATTTCTATTATATCTCTTCAGAGAAACTAAGCTGAAACATTTCCTTAGGAATTTGTTCTTAACAGCACAGATAAATAAGTAACAGTAAAAAATACCTGTCTGAACAGAAACGGAACAAAAATGCAATCTTGCTACATGGCTTTTGGCAATTTTTATTTATTTATATTTGAAAAAGTCACATTTGCCAGCTTTAATAATAATTATATTATCTAAATAATATAATCCTGCTCCTTGCCGAAAATATCCTGTGAGATAGGAAATAGCAAGGCGATAAACTTATATTACACGCCAAGCTGTAAAAAACGCAAATAGATCCATAAACGTACATACTTGAAACCGTGAAAACCTCCCCTTAGGTGATGTCTTAAAGGTCATGTAAAGAAATGCGCATTTAGGGGAGGACTTCTGAAATGGTCTCCCTCGGACTTGAGTGCTGTAAACTCCTGAAATTTTCCTTTAAGGGGTCAAAAGGACGGGCGCGGCCTTTCCACTTATTAGATTACGTATACTCGGGTGTAAAATTTCGATTTCGAAAGTTCTACTGCTTCCAGGGATTCGAAATAAAAATCTACGCCACAATTTCAAAATTGTTTTTGTGATTTCTTAGCATATTGTTGCTTTGGAAATAACAAATGTTGCAACAAGTTCATTCACCTGAATTGAAAAAATTGATAACGAGATGCGAAACTCGGAGTCAACAACGTCAGGGCTAAATTATCATTCCGCAGCAATGACTCGTGCCAACATGACAACAGGAAACGTTTACTCCTTCATAAGGTCTAATGGGAAATAAATTCCCCAACATAAAATAATTGCTTTATTGTTTTGAGGAGCCCCCACTTCTGCAATTAATATTCATTTCTGGCGATATTTTTCTTTGGCCGCCTCTTTAATTATTCCGTCTGGCTGCCCCGCTACACATCCATACATACATTTGAATAAAAAGCCGGGACAATGGAGCTACACGCCATTGTTGAAGAAAAGAGGAGCCGATGCTGGTGCGATGCATTATGATTTGCATTTTACATTATGCAGTGGAAGAAAATGCTTCACAAAGGATCTCGGAAAGAAATCAGAAAAAAATTAAAGACGTAAGAAGAGTTCAGTCGATAATAACAATCGCGGTGACTTATCTGCAAGTAATAAACTCTCTGGGTCGGAGAAAAATTTACAGAGCCATAAAATGACGCGAGCAACTCTGTTTGCTGTGCTACCCTCAAATGGATTTTTTACTGCCCTGGCTAATTTTTCGATAAGTATTCAGCTGGTGGTAAAAATATCAACACTACCCGATAATAAAATGGACAAAGAAGCGAAGCGAGGAAAGTTTGAAAAGAACAGGGCGTCATTTACGGCGCCGTAAAGTTAAGCGCTGTATCAGGGGTAAAGGAGGAGTGTCTCTTAATTAAAATATTATGAGTCCTTAATGGGGACATTTCGCTTCGAAGTCATTTTGTTGGATAAAATCGGATATAATTATTTTGTTGAGCATCCTTATTTTGTTGGGCATCCTTTGAAAGATCGTCCTTTTCTTGTAGCATTGTTTTTCTTGTAGCATTGTTTTTCTTGTAACATTGTTTTTCTTGTAACATTGTTTTTCCTGTAACTTTGTTTTTCTTGTAACATTGTTTTTCCTGTAACTTTGTTTTTCTTGTACCATCGTCCTTTTCTTGTAAGATCGTCCTTCTTTTCTAAGTTCGTCCATTATTTCGTAAATAAAGAAAAACAGGATCAATATGTAAGGCAAGCTTTCCCTCGTTTGTTCCTCGTATCACCATCATCATCGTTGCGCCGGAGAATAATGCAATTCCGCCTTAATTTGAATACGAGCGGCTCAGTGAGCCTTCCTCGGAGCAACAACACCCTTTCAAAGGCTTTTTCTAATTACATTAAACTGTTGCCTGTAGGGACGCCCTGTAAATGCATGCTAAATAAATTGCCGGAGTGACGCGCCCGTGCATGCAGCCAATGTAGCAGAAGTTGCTGGGGCATTTATTTCTTTGAGATATTACCAGTCTCGTTCATTTTAACTCTTTCTCTTCTACCCCCGAAATTCTGTCCCGACTCGTACAAACAATGCATAAATATTACGCGATAACGCCGGGACGAAGGCTATATTGATCGCTGTTCGCTTCATGCACAACTTTTCAACTGCGGGTACCTATGTTATAAATATCTGTAATGTAGAGGCAATGTAGTTTTCTTGGCACTGCTTCATAATATTTTGATATAAACGACGGCAACTAAGAGAAACGCATTGTTTATTTCTTTCTAAACGATCTCAACTAAGAGAAACGCGTTGTTTATTTAGTTATAAACAACATCAACTAACCCAGATGCGTTATTCATTTGTTTCTAAACGGCCTCAACTAACCGAGATGCATTCTTTATTTCTTTATAAACGACGTCACCTAAGAGATATGCGATTTCTATCTGTTTCTAAACCACGGCAATAAAAGAAAGGCGATGGTTTGGTGTACTATTTGGTCTAGAATGAACCACTTGATTGGTTTTCAATGTTAAATCTAAAAAGCTTATATTGCTATTCTCCTCTATGCCCATTGTAAAATTGATATTGTTGCTTATAGAATTTATCTTTAGTAGTATGTACCTTCGTCCAATACACGACTGTAATTTAGTAGTATGTACTATTGTTAATTGTGTTTACTATCGGTTTCGTAAATTAAATTCAAATTAAAATTGAAATTATTTTATTGAACTATCTTAACCATGTATGCACATTTTGTTTCCTAATAAACAATCTGTGGTCTAGTACTAATAAACATTAAAACATATCTTAGATTAGATAAATTAAAGTGTGATATTTGTAATGAATATTATTTTAATTCTTACAGAAAATGAAAATAAAATAGAGACAGGGTTGATGTGGTTTCGAATGAAATAAACAATGCGCATTTCTCTTTATTGACGTTGTTTAGAAACAAAATGAACAACGTGATTTGAATATGTCTTATCTATTCCTAGACCTCTTAAATATACGAGAAAGTCGAGTAGAGGTGACTCCATAATTTTTCTTCTATTAAGTTTATACTTTATCCACTAATATGTATTAATTTAGATGTCTATAGGATTATTAGACTGATTTAAAACTACTTTCTTAATAACAGCGGGCGTACGGGACCCGTAGATAATGAAATTGATTTGTTTATTAATAAATTTCTAGGGAAAGGTCCGGTTCCCACGGTGCCGGAGCTTTGCGGCCGTATGCGTTTCAGTCACCCACGCAGCTCATATTCGAAATAGATTCATAAAGCCGCCGTAGGCGCACGATCGACGAAACGTTCAACATAATGGAACAAGCAATTCCCCATTGTTAAAAGAAGTTACAATGGTCTTATTCTGAACAATATCGAACGTGACCTTTGGTATACATAGGTGAAGGCACCGGTAATAGACACACACATTTCTTCCTTGAAAGCGCATTTTACAAGTACGCTGTGCTCATAATTAATCGATCGACGCTTTCAAGACTTCGTATGCGCTAGAAAAGTAGCCGAGGTTAAAAAGAGGTTTAATAAAGAAGGATTACCATGAATTAGAAAATAAGACATAATGATAACAATAATGGCACAAAAACTCGTTTGAAGTCATGAGAAAGGCGTTCGGTTATTGAAGGAAGTCCAAAAAAAAGAAACATCATTCTCTAATAAACCTAATTATGAAAGCGCAGAAGTACAAAAGGGCCAAAGTCGCTTGTCCTTGAGTATTTAAATTATCACCCACCCGAAATCCTAATACAGACAGGTTCCCACGCCCTAGCCTAGGAAAAGAAACATATTTAAATGGTGATATGGTAATGTCCTCCACTATGCCAACGACTATGGCAAAGGACTATAGTAACGATGTGTTTTAGAATGGTTCTAGAAACATTCATACGCTAACACGTGGCCCATTTTTCTATGTGTGCAAGTGCGTGAAGAACGGCTTCCACCGTTCAAGAGTGAGGTAGGGTAGTGCTGTGAATGATTGCCCACTTCCTGTGTTGGATAGATAGATACATGTTAATTGGGTGTAGGCGACTTCTACTCTGTGCTTCAGATATACTATGCAGGGTACATTATACAAGACCATGGCATTGGATTAAAATCGGACGTTGAGCTTTATGGTTAATGAACGAGCTTACAGAGTTATGAATGGCTTTATTATCGGTCGTGCTCTCGTAGTGTCTGTCATATACCCGATACTGGATTTCTTAAACTAAATACGAACTTAAAGTAGATATTAACGCCATAATATGAAAATACGATGATTTGTTTTTCAAGTTTTTACAAAAATCAGGGAAGGGACCATTTTACTCAAGAAACTATGTATTTTATTACTTTTTAAAATGTTCGCTTTTAAGATTTCCCAATAAAAACTATTGTATTATAACACAATAATGATGACAAATTTCTATAACGTCATATAGTTGCCATTGGTAAAAATTATCCCACAAAGACAGTTTTATCAGGCAATCAACTTTCGATATCTGGCAATAAAAATAGAAGTCTGCAAGACCGCTATTGCATTATATGCAAAAGAAACCGTTTCCCAGAAGACGTCAGACTATTGTCGCCAGTGTTATCGAAACACAACGCTGCGCCGAGCAGATATTACATATTATGCAAATTCGTTGTTTAATTACAAGCTCTACCTTCATAGTTTTCCCATGGAAACTGCAGCACGCTACCTTGCAAACAATGCGTTTCCGTTATAAAAACGCAATTTTATCAAATGAAAGTGCTGCAACTGTAGTGCAGTGAAGGGGCTCAGTTATTGCCACACGATTCACATTGTTGCTAGCTAGCACATGCATGCAATTACGCAGTTCTAGATAAATAGCGCCGTTCAAACGAAAACAAGTAAACTCAGACTTTAGTGCAAACATTCGCCGGATTTATGAGCACAAATATTTGCTCGTGATTTTTTTTCCTGGGCAACAAAGCTGGGCACGCGAATTGTCCAGATGGGGAATTAAAGCTAGTAGAGTAAATTGAAACAAAATTAACAAATAATTACCGTTACGTACGTACGTACGTCCGTCCGTCCGTCGGTAATTTAACTACTTGCATCAACAAATTAAAAAGCAAC
This sequence comes from Quadriops clusia, assembly GCA_033557875.1. Lineage (NCBI taxonomy): Eukaryota > Metazoa > Arthropoda > Insecta > Coleoptera > Hydrophilidae > Quadriops > Quadriops clusia. The sequence continues at coordinate 63 of JAWQRP010001775.1, read as the reverse complement.
GAAATAAATTATTGTTTTACTCTAATCGTTTATTTTAGCGAATAATTTGTTTCGTACCAAAGA
>JAWQRP010001774.1:0-17732 GCA_033557875.1 Quadriops clusia | reverse complement strand
CATACAAAACAGTTATATATACAAAGGAAATTTAAACAAATTAATATGCTTACATGGTATGTTTTTAACATAAGCAAAAACTCTTGAAAGTCCGCATGTAAAAACAAAGCAGCTTGGTTGACGTAGCTATTTCTTTCTATGAACTTAATCCAAACAAACAACAAACTTCAATTATGTAGTTGTAAGATTGGCGCTTTTTAATGCAATGTTACAACTACATAATTGAAGTTTGTTGTTTGTTTGGATTAAGTTCATAGAAAGAAATAGTTACGCCAACCAAGCGGCTTTGTTTTTACATGCGGACTTTCAAGAGTTTTTGCTTATGTTAAAAACATACCATGTAAGCATATTAATTTGTTTAAATTTCTTTTGTATATATATAACTGTTTTGTATGGTGGTCACTGGTGACCCTAATCTTGTTTGTTTCTCTGATGTTGTAGCCTTGGTCGGATGATGCGATCCTAGTGCGATGTTGCGAAACGTAACCGTTAATAAATCCTAATGTACGAATTTATTGTACTTTATTTGACGTCCTTCCATAAGTTTTTCAACATATATATATATATATATATGTGATGATGATTGCACAATTTCCATAAATATTGTTTTTTCTCTAGACTTTACACAAATGTACGTCTGAAAGTGCTCGCTAATTAGTCTGTGGAATATATGTGCAGACTTCAACCCTTAATTTGTGTACTCAAACGCATTAACGCAATTGCCCTTTTATCACAGAAGCTTTAGGAGAAGATACAGCCCGCTATCAGGTGCCGTCATCACGTGATTTTCCAAATTAATTCGCTCAAAGTTGGCTCTGCTCCACAGACTGTGCAAAGGCCAATTCTGTTTATGAAAGCTCAAGCTCAATCCGTTTTTAAAGGGTTCACTCCTTTTTACAAAAAATTAAAAGCTGATTCCTCTTTTGATTTCGTTTTAAAGTCTGAATATATTTTAAAACCTAAATCCGTTTTAAAACCTAAATCCGTTTTAAAACCTAAATCCGTTTTAAAACCTAAATCCGTTTTAAAACCTAAATCCGTTTTAAAACTTGAATCCGTTGTAAACCCTACTTGCATGTAGTAAAACAGTAGGTATATCCTGTTTATAAAGTCGATTTCCGTTTGGAAAACCGATTCCCATGTGTAAAACTGATTCCCCTTGGTAAAAGTCGACTCTGTTTACAAAAGCTGATTCCACAGTTTATGTAAACACAAATTCATTAAGAGTCCCCTTGGGTCCATTAAACACACTCGTGTTGGATAACGACCTCCCCCTGGTTCTTGCTTAAATGTAAGCCTAAATCTTTTACCGAACAATAAAGCCGGGGGCCATAAATAAAAAGAATTAGTTACTGTTCCATTTAAATTGTATTTAAGTGCTTTCTACATTTGTTTCATCGAGAAATTAGCATTTCTCTTCTGTTCTCACTCACCCACTTTTCTAAGTACGATGAAGTAAAAATGTTTGAACTTTGAAAATTTGTCTGAAACACGGCCAAAACGCGAATGTTGCTACTCAGCGCACCCCAACCTGACGTAGCGCAGGGACCCTCAGTAGTAAATAATCTACAAATCCAATCTTTAAAGAATCAGGATTAGAATTGATCTCCGGCATCAACGATCGTCACCGTCATCATTGGGATATCCCCGCGGCATAAACGCAATCTGCGAGTACACTAGGTGGCAACATTTAATTGGTTCGACACAAACGCGGTTCCAAAGCAACGCAGCCAGCCACATCCCGAGGTTAAGTGTTTAAGTAAACAAAAGTGGTTAACGGGAATAAAAGGACAGTTCCACCAGGATGTTATTATATCGATTTAATTTGTCCTTCACATAATGATTATATATTTCTTTCTTTTCTGGAGTACTTCGATGCAGTTCTTGATTTCCTTTATTCTTTTCAATGGAGAAAAAAAATATGCAAGGGACAGACATTAAAGTTAAAAGAAAACTTTCAGTATATTTACGACTTGTAATTTGGTGCCCTTTCCCTCTAGCCAGCTAGAGACATACGTAAAGAAAGGCCATTGGGACGGCCCATTGAGCCGTTGATAGGAGTTAATCCGGCCGGAAAACAAAGAGCACCCCGAGTAAATTTATTTCGCCCTTCGCAGGCTGGCAACGTTATCCAGCATCCCTAATCAATAAATCAATTACTTATCTTAAAAAAACCGCCGAGGCGAAATAAATTGATGCGATTGTCAGCGATCCCTACGTAAAGAACAATGCGTCGCTTCTCGTGGGGAAGTCGCTTTTTCAGCCCCTGCGAGAAGAGGATGAAAAAATCAGTATATTATTTCAGGTTAGAAAGACCCTAAAAAAGTTTAGAGCAATTATTCAATGAAATTGCTTTGTTTTGTTTGAAGTATTAATAAAAATAAATAAATGTGATGATGCAAAAATACAATTCATTGGCCAAAGCTTTCTGTGATCGTTTAGTATTGGTAGGACCCCTTTTAACGTTGTCTTCGTCGTGCTAATAACATTTGTGAGTTTAAAAAATGATAACGTACTTACCTATCTTATTTTTTCGAACAAAAAAAATCATATTTCGTCCTTTTTTAAAATATGACTCTCGACCAAAATTATCGCTTGAATAAAGTCCTGCACGAGTCCTCAAAAAGCAATGTCATATATCTCCCGAGCAGATTATTTGCCACTGCACTTACATTTCAGGGTTGGCAATGGAAAATAATAATCCCCGTTGTAGCCGAGCTGAAATACTATCTATAATAAGGTGGAGACCATTGCATTGTGGTCGTTAACAGATCCGGATAGCGCTATTGGCTGCGGATTTTGATTATTGCTGCTGCAGCCTGCAGGGTGATATACTCCCTCACCGAACAGCTAGACACTGCAATATATAAGAACGAATTTACTGAACGACTACAATGAAATTGTTCCGATTTATTTCAACAAAGAAATATTTTGCAAATAACGTTCATTTATATTCGTCTGACTTTCATCGACGTTAGATAATATTTATTCTTTTGTACCATGTAATAGATATTAAAAGAAGACAATTTAAAAAGTGAAAAAAAAACACGTCTCTAAATTAGTTAATTTAGAAAAATGAAAAACGCTTCGTTACAACATTACTACTATTTGAAAGATAAATTAAATGAAATTGTGTAATTGTTGCAGGAAACAGGGGCATCGAGGCGCCCTACGCCGTTTTGGTCTTCATCCACGGGGAGAGCTTCGAGTGGGGTTCAGGCAACCCTTACGACGGCAGCGTCCTGGCGTCCTACGGCCACGTCATTGTGGTTACGCTCAACTTCCGCCTGGGCATTTTAGGTGAGCAGCTTTTTTAATAGTTGGTTTTATGAGACCGTTCTGGTGAATTATTGACGCAATAAATTCCATTAGCAGTTATATTGCTGCCACAGGCCGACGTGGCAATATTTGCTTGGAGCTGCGACACGGCAGCTAGTCCAGGCAATAATATTTATAACTTATTTTATATAGTGGAGCCTTGACGCCCTTGGACGCTGGAGAACGTACTCGAGAGTAATAAAAGCGTCGAAAAGTTTAATTAGCCGGAATTTATATTCCAGATTGTTTCTAGTTTAATATTTATTAGGTTTCTGTGGTTAGATGCCCGGTGGGGTATTTCCATTTACTCTCGGAATCACCTCGTTATTTAATAAATTTTCAGATGTGTAGGTAGTTTAACAGGTTATTTTAGATGGTGTTTAAATGTACGAGTAATATTCTTATCACATTACTAAAATGAACATCGCAAGACAATAAATAATAATATAATATAGGTTAACAAAAGCCATCAGATATACCCAACCGCGCAATTCGTTCATTCAGGTTGCATCCTCCGGGAAACCGGCACAAGACAATAAATAATAATGGACTATAGGTTTGCGAAATCCATCGGATATATCCAACCGACGCAATTCGTTCATTGGTCCTGTCCTGTTACTATTCATCAATAAACTTTCGTTTCATTGTTTTAATATTTTTCATTTTACCTAATCGAAGCTGGCCAGCGGAAAACCTTCACAGCATCCTCCAAAATAGTTCAAGGCGCTGCCGCCGCGCCGTCGTGGCGCTGAAAATTGCCCCAACTAACACTCGCCACCTCCAGCAATTAATAATGACAAAAGGGCGCATAAGTCAGGTGGCGCCTAGATGCACCGGGGCGAAGTCCCTCGAAGTATTTGCAATTTCCCAGGCGAGGCAGGCGCCATCTATTCCCCGCTAATAGTACCGTAATTCTCCAATTAGTCAGGCGGGCGAAGCGTGTAGCGGAAAATAACTCGCCGTTTGACAGTCGGCGGAAGTCTGCCTGCCAAAGCCTGGCAAAGGGGAGAAAAACGCTAATTGAGGAAATGTGTATACCTATATATATTTATTTCGAGGACCTCCTCTGGGCGGGATGCACTTTGCCCGGTGACCTGGAATCAGGATCGGCGAAAACTGATGATGAAGCTGATGAAATCGTTTGAGACAGTTGTTGGAGTACGGGGACAAATAATAACGATGGGGCTTGTGCATGATGCGCGAGGAATTGAATGCTTTCGCAAGAAGACGAAAATAAATCGTGTTGGAAGAAGTGGGGCGTCTTTTCTCGCTGGAGACAAAGGTTGAAAAGGAATTTTAGAACTTGCTCGGTTTTATAAATTTATTTTTTTTTTACAACATTTTAGTAGTTGTTATACTTAAGTAGACAGGATTGCCGGTTTTGGCTCACTAGGTTTAGAGTGCGTCTCCGTCGAACGGTGGGCCAGAACCGGCCATACTTCCTACTTTTAGATTAGGTACTTATTCAACGGTAGGTAGTTAAGTTCATCAGGTAGATTACTTCTGTTCTGAGAGGAAACTTGTTATAAATAAGTTTTCATTCAGTTTTCCCGGCACAAATATATATATATATATATATATATATATATATATATATATATATATATTGTAAAGGTATGAAGATATGGTACACAATCCATGCAAATTAGGGTCTTATCGAAAAAAGGAAAAAAGGAGATTCGCCAGCTCCACATGTTTTAAAAAAAAAACTGGAAAATATTTCCGTGTCAAGAGGGCCTAAACCACAGGCGAGCATCTGGTTAGAATACAATGCATGGTCCCAACAATGGCCCTATTCACAGAACATCTAGAGGGATCGGAAACAGCCAAGGTCGCTCTAATGGGAAACAGGTTCGCCGGACTTTGCGCCAAATCTCAGCAAGGTTGTCAAGAAACTACCCAAGCCCCACTTGAGAGGGCGTGGTCGAGGATCGGAACCAACGCTGCCCCATTGGTCGCCTAGGGACAGGTACTAAACGGTGATTGGTTGTCATTCCGAAGGAGGGAACCACGTGAAGGGAGTAACTCTCATTGGCCGAGAAACAGCCAGTCAGATTAACAGGTAGAGAGGGGTGAGTCCGTCCGAGGGGTTGATCGTGAGCCGGGCCGTGGACAGTCAGTGAGGTAGCGTTCCCGTGAACAGAGAGTGAGTGAGGAGAGAGTCAGGTGGAAGGCGGTTAATCAAGGGAGTCTTCTTGAGTCCGTCAGTCACATTGGGAGAGAGTCAGGGTAGTGACGGTCAGTCAGGCACAACGGTCCGATAGATAGAGAGAGAGAGTCGCAACCAGTCAGATAGAGAGAGTCAGTCACAACAGTCAGACAAAGGGAGTCAGGCAGACGGACAGAGTGTGAAGAGCCGGGCCGTGGAGCAGTCAGATAGTCAGAGTTGAGTGGTTACCGCAAGAAGTCTTCTGAAGGTGACAAGATCCGAGTGTTGGGGGCAAATTCAGAGTGAAAAGTTTCGTGGGTTGAGTTCGTGGTGATCCAGTGCAGTGCCTTTGGGAATATCTTCAATACCATTACTCTGGAAGCTTTGGATTTGTTGGCTGCCGTCTCCAGGCGTGGGGCACAATACAGGCTAAGAATATTTGTTTTCTTCTATCATTAGTTTCATTCAATTCCGTAGTTAGAGAATAGATGTCGCTAGTTTGGTCTTCATTACTGCCACAGTGGTGCCGTGACCAGGATTTGAATATTTCCTTAATCCTGGATTCTCGAAATTAATTGAGAGATTAATTCTTTCCTCATCATCGATCTTAGCCATCAGTTAGCCCCCCCGTAAACGTCACAATATATATATATATATATATAGTATATACAAAGAATAACAACGACTTTATAGTGCGTTACATTGTCGAGCGGAAAACGAAACAAACGGATTCGCCGCAATAAAACATTTTTCATGGAGGCGGCGGCTCTTCATTAACGTGGCCGGCCGAGGAGAAAAAAGGCCGATCAAAAACCACCGATTTTTACGATCGTCCGATCATTTAAAAATAATGAGCTATAAAAAAGCTCTTGGACAATTTATGGCTCTGTACGCGTCGATAGGCCAACATTAATGCGTTGCTTTTTGTGTGCTTTGATGGCACCCCCTTGGAGGGGGTGAGAGGGTGAGGATTGGGGGTGAGAGGGTGAGGTTGGGGGTGAGAGGGTGAGAGTTGGGCGTGAGGTTGGGGGTGAGAGGGTGAGGTTGGGGGTGAGAGGGTGAGGTTGGGGGGTGAGAGGGTGAGGTTGGGAATGATAGGGTGAGGTTGAAAGTGAGAAGGTGAGGTTGGGAGTGAGAGGGTGAGGTTGAGAGTGAAAGGGTGAGGTTCAGGGCTGACGCAGGGATCTGAAATACCATAAGGGGTGAAACATGAAGATGAAGCATGAAAAAACAAAGAAATGAGAAGTTTAAAAAATGTGATATGCAAAATATGTGAAACAGAAGAGAGAAAGTAGAAAGAGAAAGAGTCGGAATGAACTGGAATTGGAAGTAACAGCGTGAAACAAGAGAAATAAGATAATAAAACATGAGGGAATACGGGGATGAAAATTTTGTCGGGGGATAAAACATGGGGCAAAGGGTGAAAACATGGGTCAACACGGAGCAGAGGGTGGCAACATGAGTAACGGGGTGGCAACATGGGGAACGGGGTGGCAACATGGGGAACGGGGTGGCAACATGGGAAACGGAGTGGCAACATGGGGAACGGGGTGGCAACATGGGGAAGAGGGTGGCAACATGCGGAACAGGGTGGTAACATGGAGAAGAGGGTGAGCACATGAAATAGGGGTGCAGCCATGAAAACGCAAAGGGCATGGAACGCCCCAGCACCCCATTAGTATTTCCCCAGTTCATGCACGATATTGTTCCATTAAAAGATCGTTAGCAATTTTCTTTAATTACCGTGACGGCTGCCGTAATTGCTGAATGTATGGACACAATAGCGATTATGAAGAAAAATGGTTGCCTGCGGAATCAGGACCGAAAGTTAAAAGAATGTCAGCGTTTGCATTTAAACGGCTTTACGTGCAATAACGGGGAGAGTTTCAAAGGGCCTTGGCTCCTCTGCATAAGGAGATACAACAAGGCTGATATTAATGCGAGTTCTGTATACAGTTGGGGCTTACACAACTTATCTTACATATATTTACTCCCGCAAACAGCCAGCTAATTTATAATTCCATTCAGCGCGACTAGGGCCCTAATGCCGGCTCCTAAGAGGGCACATTGTTCCTGCATTGTATGACCGGGAAGTAAACACAATTGCCGCTGTGATATCTCCCTTTCTTTCCTAATCTTCACGATTGAGTGCTAACTTTCCTCGCTGAGAATTCCAATAGCGCATTCTCGGAAACGACCAGCTTTCCACTAAATTTCTATTTGGTAAGTTGCATCATGATTGTTGAACTTGCTGGCTCTGCTACAAAATGGTAAAAATACTCTTCCTTTAATCTATCGTATCTTATCCAAAATCTTTAGTAAGTAGATAATAATAGTAGTACATGAAATTCAAATCAATTTGAAATAAAATCAATTTGAAATAAAATCAACAATTTCAGATGCTTATCTCGAATCGGCAGCATAGATGTGGAATATAGAAGAATTTTTTGCCCGAGGACGCAAGATTAAAACTCGAACTTGAACGTCCTCCGGAAATTAAAATCTTTCAGGGCTCTATTGTTTTTCCATTAGCGATCGGACTTTTTGTTTGTTATTTTGTCGTCAAGACGAATTTTGTCCTCCAGACGAATTTTGTCCTCAAGACGAATTTTGTCCTCAAGACGAATTTTGTCGCCGTTCTCCCCAAGACGAATTATACCGGCAGAAATTGCTCGAAAACATCCCCAGCGAAAGTGTATTGCGTTTTTTCCACCCTCAAACCGAGAATAACTCCCCAAAACCCCAATCAAATCCTCCCTTACTTCTATAGACTGTCTCATCGGGATATTTCATTTTTAGCGTTGTTGGTTGGCAGGAGCTAAATTCAACGAGTAGTTTGCGCTTCGCCTTACCCCGCTCATCCAATTAAACAAAGCATAATTCACATTAAACAACTTAATTCTTGGAGCTGCTCTAATATTTTAAGCATACACGCTACGCCCTGCAGCTCCGCCATTATCTGGATTCCGGGGAATCAGAAACTCGTTCGCAGTTTGCATACACCATTATCTACTTCCTTAATTCGTTTCCGCCCCTATTAAAGAAAATTACGCCGCTAAGCACAAGTTGCATGTGTGGAGATTCTCTGTTGTTTCAATTCAGTTGTTACAATTCAGTTGTTACAATTCATTTGTTACAATTCAGTTGCTACAATTCATTTGCTACAATTCAGTTGTTACAATTCAGTTGTTACAATTCATTTGTTACAATTCAGTTGTTACAATCATATGTACCACAATCTCATTTGCTTCACTTCTCGGCTCCCCACCTCGATTGGGGCATCAGAATATATGCACTTAGTTATTTAATAAAAAAAATCACTTCAAGCATGCGATTCCGTGCGAATTTTCTATTAGAGCTCGCATTACGAGAGTTTATGCGCGCTTTGCTCGGTATATTATGAAGATAATGGGCGGAATAATTCTTTTAAAAACGCGTGTGATATAAAAAAGAGAATAACACGGATGGTGCAAAAGGCTTTTGTTCTCCGGGAACTCATAGGGATGAAAAGGATTGCGACGATATTACTCTAGCCTAAAATTGGGGCCGAAGAATTCAGCAGCAGCTTTAGACGAAGCTGTGGATTGCTCCAAGAGGAGAATCAAAGCGGGGTGTTATTCCTCGTTTCTTTTCCAGTTTTTTAATATTATTTATTTTTTACTTGTTAGCTTTTTGTGCTTATCTACTAATGATAATAAGTCCCAAATAAAACATTGTACTACTGAACGTAGAACTTTAATTAAATTTTCCAGTGCACTAAGAGAAATAAACTGAAACAAATTGAAGCAAGCTAAAGCAAAACGACAAAATAGTTCCGCCCATAAAATGCAAACGTCTTGAGATTAAAAACTTAATATTCGGAAACCGGCAAATCTGATTAGAAATAACTTCCATTAACTTCCTGTCTGGAGGAAACAACGCGCCCAAAAATATTCACGCAAATTGCTCGGAAATCCACTGCAGAGAAACAATTTTTTTTTCTTTTCTCAAACATCGTCGGCTCTCGAGGCACGAGCAAAAAGAACACTTTTATACACATAGATATGCTTTTATGTAACATGTGCAAAGTTGGTAGAGCAACAGGATGGAAATAGCAACGAATGTTGAGTGAAAGCAACGAATGTTGAGTGAAGCTGATGCCGAAGGATTCACTGGCGCTAGAACAGCATTCAAAATTCGAAGTGACAGCCGATTTTCAAAGGCGGACGAAAGTTAAAAGGTAAAAATTACAGTGCCTTCTGTAAAAATGCGCTCAGGGTGTTGGTTTAAGGGGATCTAGCGGGCGTCGAGAGACGAGGACCTGTCGGATCAATGAAGGAGTGCCAAGACATGGCTCCTGACAGCCGCTGTGATGCGGCACAGACACCACTGCATGCAGAACTCTTTTCTCTCTTTGATAAATCGCCAAATATTCTACTCTGGGTAAAGTTCCTCAATGGAGAATCATTTGATACATCTCTTTTTGAAATGTTGTGACGAACCCGATTTTCGGTGTCGGGAATCGCGACGATATAAAAGTTGCTCACGAAAAACGCCCACGGGTAGCACACTAATTAATGAGGGTTAAATTCTATATATCTCGGGCGCCACGTTATTTTGGAGATGAATAACGAAACTCTGGTAAAACTTAACAGACTATATTAAATAAGTCGCAGAAATGCAAAGTACAAACAGTATACAACAATGCAGGAAAATTCGATAACGCAAAATAATAAGCAAACATGTGCCTCGAACATACGAGGCTGTAAGACGGGTTGCCGACATGGCAATAACTAAAATAAAATTTACTAACTAAAATTACAGATTAATTAACGTCAGTGTCCAAAGACCAAACTGACGGAGTTAGTAATTCGGGAAAGATTCGCAAAAGGAATCAAGACTCGGTACCGGTTGCAATTATTTGAACTTGTGAAAAGTACGTGAATAAATTATTGCCGAAGTCGGACTTAAAAGAATTCGGATGCGGTTTCTTGCGGTTTTGGAGACTTGCAAAATATCGGTTCAATTGCCTGCGGTATCAGGACTTTTAAAATAACGGATTGTTGCCTGCGATATCAGGACTTATACAATAACGGTGTCGACGGAATTGCCTGCGGTATCAGGACTTTTACAATAAATTTATTACACGGAAATTTACGGAGGCGTACACTTTCGGCGTTTGCAGGTACGGGGCAAAATTGAATGTCGCGGCATTACTGGAAACCATCCGACGACGAGAGTGAATGGCAAAACCATTAAAATGAAAATAATTAAAATCGGACGGCACGGTGACGAGAAACTGGCCAGGTTTCTGAATATATAATGACTCTAGCACGACGGAATGCGTTACGCTTGCGGCACGACAAAATGGCGCCTCGTGCTTTTCGGCACGAGCTAAAATTCGGTCCACGGAAAATGAATCGGAAAAACTAGAATATTATTATCTACTCGCGATAATAATCAGAAGCTACGAAACGGTTCGGATTCGACCTAAAGCCGAAATGAAAACGGTACGGAATAATTAATTTAATAATTAGTATTATTAATAATTAATATTATAATTAATTAAAAATAGATATAATATATTTCTGAAAACGGGGGAGCTCTCTGGCAAGGGCTCATGCAAACTTCTTTTCATTCGGGTAGGAAATTATTGGTTTGATTGTGGAGCCTGGTTATTGACCAGCACTCTCGAATTTCAGGTGGAGTAAAGCTAGATATTGTCTAGCTGGATAGCGGACTCATTTATTCGTGCAAACAAGAGAAATTTCGTGCAAGTCAGCACGTTAGGTACAATGCAGCACCTCTGGTGAGTTACATAAAGCGGTTAGTACAAATGTTCTGCAATGGTTAAGTTAAAGTCAAAAGAACTCTACTCTACTCGTGTGCAATCCCTGCACGCTGAGATCTCAGCTATATGCCCAACGGCCCATCCGGATTTATAATTGCAATACATTTTGTGCAAAATTGCACCTTGGGCTAACTGAACGGAGTGGTAGATGATCTCGTGCATTTCTACACAACAGGAGTAAGAGCAAGTTTAGAGTGTACAATTCTGTACTTCAAATAAAAGACGGTAGAAATAAATTGCAGACAAAAACCTCTCTTTACCTAATACTGGCAGATGTTGTACAGGTGACGACGCGTGCACGAAAATACTTTCCGGCTTGTAATACTTGAACGGTTTAAAATTTCTATCATTTTTATGTTTCCCATCATTTTTGTTTCCCTTCATTTTTGTTTCCCATCATTTCTATGTTTCCCATCATTTTTGTTTCCCATCATTTTTGTTTCCCATTATTTTTATGTTTCCCATTATTTTTATGTTTCCCATTATTTTTGTTTCCCAAATTTCATAGCGATACAGTAATAACGACATGCACATTCAATTTGGCTAGCAGTTTAGCATTTTGTGGAAATTCCGCGAAGATTGCACGTATAACAAGCTTTCCCATAGGAAATATGGAAAGAAATAACCTCCAGGGGTGCGGGAGCATAACTTCGTGTCCAGCGGCAGCAGAGCGGCAAATCTGCGACGGTGGCGACGCGGCGCGCCCGTAAAAAGAGAAACAAATTTCGCCGCCCCATAAATTCACATCCATAAAATTAAGTTAGTTCCCTGGAAATTAAAATTTATTAGGATGCCGTGCTTGCGCGTCGAAGAAGATGGTGGATTTTTAAGGGGTTGAGATTACGCCCCTTAGGAGACCGTCTTTTAAAGAGATAACTCCTGGAAAAACCATAGGCACTCATATTGGCACATATGGTAAAAATCTCCATATGATTGAGAGGGTGTAAGATACAATAAGAGACACAATGAGAGACAATGAGAGAAATGATGAGAGACAATGAGAGACAATGAGAGAGTGAGACACACAATGAGAGACACAATGAGAGACACAATGAGAGACAATGAGAGAAATGATGAGGGACACAATGAGAAACACCTATGAGAGACAGAGAGATCACAATGAGAGACAGAGAGATACACAATGAGAGACAGGGAGATACACAATGAGAGACAGGGAGATACACAATGAGAGACAGAGAGATACACAATGAAAGGCAGAGAGATATACAATGAGAGACAGGGAGATACACAATGAGAGACAATGAGAGACACGATGAGAGAAAGAGAGAGACAGAGAGAGACAGAGAGAGAGGGAGAGAGAGAAAGAGAGAGAGAAGGAGAGAGAGAGAGAGAAAGAGAGAGAGAAAGAGAAAGAAAGAAATAGATAAACGGAGAAAGACATCCGTGCAAACCTACTCCTGTCCCCATTTTTACCCCCGGGCATTACGTCGTTATGCCGGCTGGTTGTTTTGAATTTTTAATTAACAGTTTTTTCAGCAGAGGTATGAATAAATTCCGACACCGCTACGCGGTTCGTTATAATAAAGACCATTTAGCAAACGCTAGCTAATTACGTCGAACTTTAATGAGAATTTCATTAGGCTGTTCCCATCCCTGTTTCCCCCAGATTTTTATTTATTTCCTTGTAATCATTTAGCTCCACTACTTCAGTCTGTTGAACCTAACCACCTAAATATTAACTACCTAAATATTAACCACCTAAATATTAACCACCTAAATGTTATCCACCTAAATGCCTTCAAATCCCAAAACAAATAATGTCAAAAGTGTGACCTTATCAGATGTTCGATTGTAGAGATTAATTATGCGGAATTATTATTATTTCTGACCCTCTAGCCCCAAGTTAAAGCCTCGTGCGAGAACGGACAATGAATTCCGCCCCAATTGCGCCCTTAGTTCCCACCACCTATGTATTTATGCAGAATCAATCTGCGCGATGGCATCAGCGTGAACATGACCATGACACGTCCCTATAATCTGATTAACACCTGCTTGTGAAATATTGCGCATATTGATTGAGTTTTAGGTGGCAATAGAACTAATTTCGGGGTATTGTTTCAATAGATTATTCATTTGCTTATTTATTTGTTTGCTGGTCTATTTGTTTCGTCATTTGCTTATTTGCTCATTTGCTTATTTGCGCATTTGTTTATTTGCTCATTTGCTCATTTGCTCATTAGCTCATTTGCTCATTTGCTTATTTGCTTATATGATTATTTATTTATCAAATCGTTTATCCCAATTTTGTTCTAATTTTGTCCTCAGCTCAACCTGAGCTTTATTTTAGATGCTCCATATAACCACATATCGACCCCATAAATTTCTTTCCACAGAATGTAAAGAAGGTTGAGAAAGATTCTTAACCGCGGATTCCTTGTCACCATATATATTCGGAGATATTTTATTTAATTTACTTTTGCAAGTGATGCAGACTCGAGAGAAATATTGCGACTTACGCCCTCCTGCCCTGTCCCGCTAGTCACTTGCCCCCTTTTCCTGTCTACCTGTCCCACGCCTGTTGATTTAGAATAATAAATTTCAATTCTTGGGCCTTTGTCAACTTGTTGCCTCTTCTTACGATTCTGCAAAACTTAAATATCCTTTCGTATTATTATGAATTTTTACGAAGACCCTTGTATCTTAAAACTTAAGAATCTTTAAGGATGAAAACGATGACTAACTATACTAAAGCTAATTTCAAAAAGAACAAGACAATATATTATTTATCCAGGAAACCGCAACAACAGCACAAGGAACCAGAGGATTCTACAGTAAATTCTCTCCTAACACAAGCAAGTGCGTAGATCTTGATATAATAGCAACGCGCGTGGATGATATATGAACAATATAAACTTTAACTCCTCCTGAGATCCGGAATTAGAGGGAATCCCTCGTAATTTATACACCCTATCGGGCGGTATTTTATACGGCGCCGAATCGCTGATATTGCTGAAATATTGCAAATTAATGCGTTCCAAGTGTGAATGAAGCAATCGAAGGTGATTTACTGGCGCAAATACACTCTGCATGGCATCGTTTCGCGCTTTATTACCGCTAACGCCCATTATGCGGCTACCTGCGCCTGCGGTCGCTGTGGTCCTGCTATAGTCCTGGTGGTTTATGGCACGTTGACTAAGTTAATCGTCATTAAGTGGAGCCAGGGGTTCCTTTTAATTACTGCTTTATTCAGATGGACGCGTGAGCATTTATCTTTTGACAATAATTAATTAAATTATTACGGGTCGCCTGCGGTATCAGGACTTACAAAATATTGGACTAAATACTTGACACAGTAATACAAAAGATTGAACATCTGGCAGTTTTATACAAACAGCATTGCCTTTACGAATGACGATTTAACAGAACCCGCATTCGCCGACTATCGCGGGAACACAAAGCACTAGTAGCGGCGTTTCGGGGACCCACTCTGCACTAACGCCTCATCAGCAGCCACATTGGCGACTTACAGTCGCTGTACAGTTAGACCACCAGAAAACGCAAGCAGCAACACCTGCCCCTAGCTATCGACTCGATTCTCTTGGCCGAGAGAACTGTCCGACAGCAGGAAAGACAGACTCGACGCCGTGCTCCTTGATGACCGTCGGGAACAATCCGACGGAGACGGCCTCGAATTATATACCAGCTGACTCTCTTGTACAACTAAGATCAACGCGCTCTCCGGCGGATGATCCTATGAGTTATACAAACTGAGCGCGGAAATACTTTCCAGGACACCTCCTTCAAATTACAACAGACGTTCGGGTCAGAAGCTAAGTGAATCGCGAACTACCAAAAGAAGATCGAGAATGCGCCAAGCAGCTCTCTTTCAACCATCTCTACTACTCTCTCTACTATCGTCATCGACGACCAGGCATCGACTATCTCTCTGTTCTAAGAATTTCATTGACGGAAGTTGCCACATTACACAGGCTACTGCTACTGCACATGTAGGTACAGTTGTACCTAAAGACATTGCATCTTATCGAAGGTTATTATTATTAGGCCCCAAAATCAGTCCCCCGCATTATATATATAATACCGATTACGGGTAGCTGTACGAAATATCATTGAACACTCTAGGTTAACGAAAATGTGTACTACATCCACATTATAGCCACCAGTCTTCCACTGTCGCAATTAAAACTTTCCTAATTAAATGAACTTTGAGTGTTGTGAATCCTGGGGAAAGGGGCGGCCGATTCGCGCCCTGAAGAAACCTACAAATCGCATGACAAACAAGGGAGCCATCCTGCAGGACAAAACAAAGCCATCCTGAGACCACGCGTTCGCATCAAACGTCCTCGTACAATGCGATACAATTCGGATGATCAAAGGCGGTTTTAATTAATCGCCATCAGGGCAAAAGGAAAGGCCTCCGAGGTAAAATTAGGGTCCGTAGCTTTCAACCGCACTGATTGGTTCTCACTTATTAATGAACTAACTCGGCTAACAATAGCTCTTACTAAGGACTCGACTGTCCCATGACCGTACGTATAGTTACTATTTATACCTTCGGGTAAGTCTAAACCTAACATCCAGATCCACATGGTCGATAAATCCTTTATTATAGTAGACTAGCAGACGTACCCGTTCTTTCAACGGGCATTATATGAAAGAACATCTCATCTTTAACTTTTTCCGGAACAATTTCGAATATTTGGGAAAAAGGAGTAGGTACTTAATTTGTGCCAAACGGCACAAGGCAGCGACCAAAAAAGTTTCATGAAAGGTAGATTAAAATACGTATTAGAGAGCGCTCTATAAATTTCGACAAAAGTTTTAATCTGAAGCTGGGGCGCGTTCGTAAATACTTTTAATTACATGTTCCATTTGTAGCGACTTATTTTTCCACGGGGGCCTTTATACAGCGCAAAAAGGAGAGCTTTCATCCTGGCGGGCGGCGCCAGGGCGCTTCAAAAGGGAGAGCTACCATTTATTAAATTATTTATGTACATTACTTCTAAATTAATGAGCCCCCCGAGTTTACATTCGCATGCATTGCCAAGTAGTTCCCAAGCGCTGGCCGCTCTGTTCTGCGGAGAAAGTTCGTTCGGTAGCGCACAAACAATGGAAACGAAAAGCTGCAAACAATCATCTAATGCCATCAGATGTATTTCCGGTGTTGTGTTTTAATATGTACTATACGTAGAGTTAGTAACTAGATTTTTTTTTCGTTTTGCAAGAGACATTCGCAAGGTGAAATAATAAGAAAGTAGTATAGCTACCAGGATTCTGTGACAGTGGGATAGACCAAGGCTCACTAGATATCGTATGTATATTCATAATACCAGGGTTTCCTACCTGAACGAAGTGAGTACATCGAGCATCGGGCATGGTCGGATAAGCTCGGGAGATGCGGACTTCGTACAGCAAATCGAAGCGGATTACTATATTTTTTATTTTATCGCCGCTCGCATTAACAATAGTTTTTCTCTCTCTCTCTATATAGATATACCTACGCAAGAATCAAGCAGCTTAACTCCAGGATTCGCCTTCATCAGCTAAACCCCGTAAAGTAGCTCTCGCGATTTCTCGCATTGCCTAATTTTATCACGAACCCAATCTATCTCAGGCAGCTTAAAATACGTTCAGATGTTCAATGTTTCTTTTATAATTCGAGTAAACAGTAATTTCGGAGCGCATTTTGGCCCCGCTTGTTCCCCCCGAGCCCCTAAATTATTTCACAAACAGAGCCGAGACACCCCCGTTTAGGCGCCTCTCCATAAATAGAGAATCTAAACAGTATTTCATTCGCGCTACCTCTCATAATTCGAAATAAATGTAACTGAATAATCCTCGTAATGAACTGCCGACTGGAAACGAGCCTTTGTTCCTCCGCCTCTCGCTTAGCGTTTTGCCGAATTGAATTGTACATATTTAAAAATTCGCGTAAGAAAACAAAACGGAACAATGCTACGGGCTCAAGTAGCTTTATGGAAATTTGCGAAATTCGAGGGAAATTGTGGCGATAGCCCTCGTGTGCAAGAAAGCTCTATCCTAGATTATACTAAGTTACGGTTTCATCAAACAAATTGAATTGCTGCCTCTGAGGGGCTGAAATGTGAAATAACATCCTGTATGGGCGTTATTAAGATTTTACAACCAGGACGATGAGATAGTTTCTGTAGGAACGTTCCCTCTTTGTGCAACTTTTCGTTGGCATCCGTTTGCCTTTTGAGGACATTCACTTATCTAGCGGTGGTGATATTAGGAGACAAAGTGATCTAATTGTTTGTAGTTCGTAACAGAAGTTATTATATCACTAAAATTAAGATTATACGTGTTCATATTAAGATTATATATATATATATATATTGTGACGTATCGGCTTTAGGGCCCACTCGATTATAAAATTAGTTGTATTGTTTAATGGTTCGGTTTTCACTAATCGCTAAAACAGTAATAAAAAGAAAG
>JAWQRP010001773.1:0-17742 GCA_033557875.1 Quadriops clusia | reverse complement strand
GTTCTTTTCCTTTTCATGTTCTTTTCCTTTTCATGTTCTTTTCCTTTTGATGTTCTTTTCCTTTCCACTTTCTTTTCTATTTCATGTTCTTTTCTTTTTCATGTTCTTTTCCTTTTCATGTTCATTTCTTTTTCACATTCTTTTCCTTTTTCAAGTTCTTTTCTTTTTCATGTTCTTTTCCTTTTCATGTTCTCTTCCTTTTCACGTTCTTTTTCTTTTTCATGTTCTTTTCCTTTTTCATGTTCGTTTCTTTTTCATGTTCTTTTCCTTTTTCATGTTCTTTTCTTTTTCATGTTCTTTTCCTTTTCATGCTCTTTTAATTTTTACGTTTTTTTTATCTTTTAACCTTCCTTTGCCTTTAACGTTCGTTTGCATTTCACGTTCATTTTTCCAATTCGTTTGTTTTAAATGTTCTTTTCGAATTTCAGTTGATTTAATTTTTAAGAGTGCATTTGTTTTGAACGTTTGCACATTTTGCAATCGTTTGCTTTTAAACGTTTTGTTTTAAGCGTTTACTGTTGCAACCGAAATTTTATTCCATAATAAAATACCATGTGGGTTTTCACATCAATCCGTACCGAATAAAACCTCTTGGTTTAATACTAGTGGTCTTGGTTTAAGTTTTAATAACAGCTAAGAATTTCACTGGATATAAATGTTAAAAACCCAAAGAGATTTTATCATTAAGATCTACAGGTTTCTATGTAAAAGCAGTTCTTAATTAGGAAATATAAATTTGAGTATGTTCAAATGTAAAGTCTTCAAATCTGAAGGAATTAAAATCTGAAGAAATTCACATCTGCAATAATTCAAATATGAAGGAATTCAAATCAAGAGGTTGGTTCAAATGTCAAGAAGTTCAAATAATTGGTTCAAGTGATTAGTTCAAATCTGTTAAAGTTCAAATCAAGAGAGATAGATAAGAGAAAGAGATAGATATAGATAAGTGAGATGAATATAGATAAGTGAGATAGATATAGATAAGAGAGATAGATATAGATAAGAGAGATAGATATAGATAAGAGATGGATATAGATAAGAGAGATAGACATAGATAAGAGAGATATAGATAAAAGAGATAGGTATAGATAAGAGAGATAGATATAGATAAGAGAGATAGATATAGATAAGAGAGATAGATATAGATAAAAGAGATAGATATAGATAAGAGAGATAGATATAGATAAGAGAGAAATAGACAAAATAGAGAGAAAGAGATAGGTGAAAGAGTTATATATATAAAAGAGAGAGAGAGAGAGAGAGACGTCCAATTCAATAAGTTTAACATTCATTGGTCCGTTCCACATGTCCAAACGTTCGTGAATCATCCAGCCAGCGTTGCATGATCTCAGGGCTGCGCATGATAACAGCCCACGGCGGCTAGATTAACCTCAGCGCCTTCTTTTGTTTTCCCGGCTGTCGGGCGGGCTGTCTCGGATCTTCGGCTATTTCGGGCAATCAAACGTCGCGCTCGTTGCGGGTCACAGCTGCATTAGTTTGGGTTATTTTCGTCCGATTTTAACACTCGCGCGCCGATATAAATAATATGTATTTTTTGTTCCATCAACATCTGCCGCGCGTGGGCTGCAATGTTGCATTGTGCGGCTGCAGCGGCCCAGCTGGGTCGCCGGCGCTCGCCCGCCCGCTCACCTGGCGACTGGCGCTGGCCGACTGGAGAGCAGAGAAAGTTTGGCAAAGGAGCGGCGGCGAGATGAGGCGATAAGATGATTCCCGTGTGATAACGCGAGTCCGCCGCTCGCTTTGAGAGGCTTTGTGCTGTCACGGAACGCTCCCTACTCGAAATGCGCTTACTACACAAACCAGATAATACACGAACGAATCGCGAATCTTCGCGAACTTGCGCACTTACTTTTATAAACTTAGTTTTTTGTATAAACTTAGTTTTTTTTTTATAAACTTAGTTTTTTTTATAAACTTAGTTTTTTTAATAAATTTAGTTTTTTTATAAACTTAGTTTTTTTTATAAACTTAGTTTTTTTTAATAAATTTAGTTTTTTTATAAACTTAGTTTTTTTTATAAACTTAGTTTTTTTTATAAATTTAGTTTTTTTTATAAACTTAGTTTTTTTTAAACTTAGTTTTTTTATAAACTTAGTTTTTTTATTAACTTAGTTTTTTTTATAAGCTTATTTTTTTTATAAACTTTGTTTTTTATTCTGTGCTTTCAAGCATAAGATAATTAATTATCTTGCTTATCTATAAATATGTACCAAACTTTCAAAGGTTGTTTTCTAAACGCCCGCGCCGATATTATCACCACTGGCACTCTGAATACGAGTTTACTATTAATATACATATTATAATTTATTCAATCATATCGTCATTACAATGCAGTACTATCGAATGTGAAAAATCTCGATTTTAATTAATTATTAACTAATCATACAATACCATTTACGGAATGTTAAAATACCCAAAAAACAACAAAGCTGAACTGGGAGAAAAATCGTATCGTGAAACACTGTTTTCACATTCTAAACTGAAACATTTATTTCAGTCATCAAAGTTTAATATTTATTTCAGTCTTCTGAAAAATAGTAATTATCACATTCGATAGTCCTGCATTGTAGTGACGATAATATATTAATAATAAAATTAAATAAATAATTCAATTAATATATATAACGTAAAAAGAGGATGAATGATTCATACTAAACGAAATTTCTAGGAAACCAATAACGTATTTTCTTATTATGTAGATACATTGAACACGTAATACATAGGCATATATAGTTCTAATTCATAGAATAAACATTTGTGCATGATTCCTCTAAAATAATAATTTGTACAAAATTTACAAACGAAAAATACCTCCTGGAAGTATAATATAATTAGGAAAGTATATAACATAAATACAAAAGGGATAAAATAAATACGAAAGAGATAAAATAAATATGAAAGGGATAAAATTAATATGAAAGGGATAAAATAAATACGAAAGAGATAAAATAAATACGAAAGGAATAAAATAAATACGAAAGGGATAAATTAAATACGAAAGGAATAAAATAAATACGAAAGGGATAAATTAAATACGAAAGGGATAAAATAAATACGAAAGGGATTAAATAAATACGAAAGATAATCAATTAAACAGCATAACGAATACAATAACTAATATGAAAAGCTTTGATGACTAGGTTTTTAATAATTTGACACTAGGTGACAGTTGGCACTTGCATTGGCAGCCTTGCGCGCATGCGCGAGCATTCACGCTAAAAAGAGATAACCTTACGCGTTTGACCGCGCTGAACAAGAACAACCAATTCACTTTTTAAAACCTTTTCGACACACTACCAGGGGCGTATTGAAATTATTGGGAATTCACTCACACACGTTACAACAATGGAACTAAGGTGTGTGATCATACTTATCGCTGGAGGAATAATAATTGCTTCGGCTTGACTTTAACCACATTGAAATGCATGTACTTACTTATTGTTAGGTCATAGTGCTATTATCCGCGGAGTACGCGCGTGGGTGGCTCGGGGGATTATTGTTGTCTTTGAGCTCATGTATTGATTGATATTATTCTAATGTATTTATTGATCTTTTAGATTTTTATTGTTCTTTTAGATGTTTATTGTTATTATTTGCGGCGGGCTAGTGTTGGTATCTTAGGGTTAAGTTGAACAGTTTAATTTGAGCAGTTTAAGTTATATGTGGTTTAAGCCATTTGCCCGAGTCGACCTGGTATCCAGGGCCGCACTTGGGTCCCGGTGGCGCACGCAGCGCCCATTAGGAGTGATAATAATTGGCGTGAGTAAGTGCGGCGCAATCCTGGCCAGGTTTTCGAGAGAACATTACACCCACAGCTCCACGGTGAATGAGCTGTGACCTTCCTTAACTCCTTCTAAATAAACACGATCCCAAGTTATAATTACGTATTTGCTTTGGCGCAAAAAATAAATCTGCGTCTCTCTCTGTCTCTCAGCATCTAATGGGCTTGGGACTAGATTTCTTGGTCCATATGTCTGAGTTACAATTCTGGCCATACGGTGCAAGTCTGCACGTACGTTACAATTAATGGTT
Source organism: Quadriops clusia (assembly GCA_033557875.1). Classification (NCBI taxonomy): domain Eukaryota; kingdom Metazoa; phylum Arthropoda; class Insecta; order Coleoptera; family Hydrophilidae; genus Quadriops; species Quadriops clusia. The sequence goes on along the minus strand of JAWQRP010001773.1, from coordinate 13,689 downwards.
TTCTTGGATTTGATTTGTTTTGATTTTTGAATCAATCGGTTCGAAATAAAAAGTTTTCCATTTCTTGGATTGAAACGGATTAGGTTAAAATATATTACTGAGTTGAATTAAATTAGCCTGAGTTGGATTAGATTAGCTAACAGATTGGTTAATATATTAATATACCCATAGGTAGACGTACCCACCCAATTTCGCCAACAAAAGTCTCGAAACACAAAAGAAAAGATGATTCAAGGTTGTGCAAGACTATAAACGTTATCGATCATCCAACGAGAATAGGAATTGGTTTTTGGGATGAGATGAGCGTAGGAGGATCGCTTTAATAGATGTATGCATATGAATCAGCATTTCACTACGAATATGGCACCAAGAGCTCTATCGTCATTATCATGACTATTATTTTATCTAGGCTCTATTGTAGCCCAAGTTTCGCTTAAGTGGTGTCTAAGACAGCGTTGTCACGTTGGCAAGTGGTCAAAAGCAAAACGGGACGTTTATCGCGTCTCGAATAATCGCTGGCAACAGAAATGGAAGATCGGCTCGTGTTCACTTAAATAATATGCTTCGATATATAGACCACCAAAATTTTGAGCGAGAATAACATAAGAAAATATGGTAAGTTAAATACCTCAGATATTTACCTTATCCAAAAAATAAAAAGAAATGGAAATGAAACAGAAATTGAAATGCAAATAAAACAAAAATTGAAATGCAAATAAAACAAAAACTGACATGCAAATAATACAAAAATTGAAATACTAATAAAACAAAAATTGAAATACAAATAAAACAAAAATTGAAATACAAATAAAACAAAAATTGAAATACAAATAAAACAAAAATTGACATGCAAATTTAAAAACAAAATTGAAATGCAAATAAAGTAAATATTCAAATGAAATGAAAATGCAAATAAACTACAAATAGGATGAGGATAAAACACAAATAAATAGCAAATAAAACGGCAATAAAACACCAATTTGCGACCGTTGTACCCGGTTACATTAATTTGACTAAACGAGCCCATTACCCAAGCGATTTGACGGAATTGGTCCTTTTCCTCGCCGAAACAAGTTGGCCGTGAACCACAAATTTTAACAATTCAGAACAACTCCTTGTAATGCATAGATGCGAATGGATAAGGTAAAATAAAAATAGATAGACATAAAAATGGGTGAAAATAAAAATAGATAGAAATAAAAATGGGTGAAAATAAAAATGGATAAAAATAAAAATGGGTGAAAATAAAAATGGATAAAAATAAAAATGGATGAAAATAAAAATGGATCAAAATAAAAATGGATAAAAACAAAAATGGATTAAAATAAAAATGGACGAAAATAAAAATGGATCAAAATAAAAATGGATAAAAACAAAAATGGATCAAAATAAAAATGGTTCAAAATAAAAATGGACGAAAATAAAAATGGATGAAAATAAAAATGGATGAAAATAAAAATGGATGAAAATAAAAATGGATCAAAATAAAAATGGATAAAAATAAAAATGGATGAAAATAAAAATGGATGAAAATAAAAATGGATAAAAATAAAAATGGATGAAAATAAATTGGATGAAAATAAAAATGGATAAAAATAAAAATAGATAAAAATGAAAAAGAATAAAAATAAAAATTAATAAAGCAAATAAAAATTCATATCACATGCCCTTCGAGATGATACATAAGCCGGATGTCCTTTTTGATTATCAGTGTTCACAAAAATATACAACCAAAGAAGATAGTGTATACAACCAGCCTGATACAACATATTATATGTACCTACCTACAGCAATAACAATGATAATCCCATTAAAAATTTTGATATGGCGATCAGCATTAATATTAACGCAAATTGGATTTTATATCTTAGGTAATATATTTTTATGGTGGCCGCCTGCGATAAGAAGATAGCGACAAGGTTAGGCTGCGTATTAACAGAGGTATTACTTATATGTGGTATTACAGCCAGTGGATGTTGTTCATCCTTGAAGAGGTTAGTACTCTGATGAATGTTGTTAGATAAGGTGCCCGATGACGATGCTGCTCCCGGCGGCCTGGGAAACACTCTGATACGAAATCAGAAATGTAAAAAACTGGTCGTATATAGATATTTAAATGAAATTATTGTTTTCCTCCTCTCGCCACGAGTGCTGCGAATACGAAAAGATCCAAAGTCGGGCACCGCGGTTTTAATGGGTTAATTCGATAAGTCGTATCTTTCTAGGAATCTAGCAGGCTTGGCCTCCCGGGGAACTTGATTTTAACGACGCGCTCTCTATTAAAAACTAGAGACTAAGAGGCCACGAATCAAAGGATTCGCGATTGAATTTAAATAGTAATAATATATCCCTAATTTATTTTTTTATATTCTTAATTCTATTTTCTTATTTTTAATTATTTTAACTTGTTCTTAATTATTTAACTTGTTCTTAATTATTTAACTTATTCTTAATTATTTAACTTGTTCTTAATTATTTTAACTTGTTCTTAATTATTTTTATTTATTCTGAATTATTGTGTATTATATAGTTTCAGTACAATTATGGATTATAGGTGCACATAACACGTAATAGGTAGGTCACTATCTACAAGTTGTTTACGGCGGAATTATGCAAAATGTCAAAGTGAGTCATTTTTAGCCAACTCGGATTAGTCGTTCTTTGATGCGGACTGATATGATCAAGTGATCTAAGTTTACGGCAAAACGCTAAAAATACCAGTGACACGAATTGGAGTTGTTGCGCCTTTCTGATTGTGAGGTGTGAAATAGTTTTGTATGGTACAGTGAGAGAAATAAATGTACGAGGACAATTAGGGTTAATAATTCATAAAATAATGATAATAATAATCCTAAAATAATGATAATATTAATCATAAAATAATGATAATAATAATCATCATAAAATCTGTATAAATAGACTAAAATTTTTAATAATTAAATAAAATTTGTAGTTTAATAACCATTAAACTGTATGTAATCACAAAGGAATAAAGATTCCAATTTACGTATATTGGTATTTTTTTCATTTTAAGTTGGTTAACACCAAAGGACGTGCATTGAGGGTTGCCTCAACATGAAAATATCCCATTTTGAAACATATAAATTTGAATAAACGACACTTTCATGATGTACACTATTCTATCGGTGAACCAACGATGCTGGCGTTATCCGCAACGTTGGTTATCCGAGGAAGTTCCCACAGAGGCGGCAACCCGGCAATCAGCAAAAAATCCTTTCATTTAGCAATTTTACAAGGAGAAGCGTTCTCATAATGGCCACTTTTCCCGCGTTGCAACACACTTGAGCGGAAATATTATCGATATAGCGCGTTTTATGGTGCCCACTAACTGTGTTATGTACGTTCGTACAAAGTAAGAAGAGGAAATTCACAACGCAACGTTAGATAACGAAGCTGCTTTGCATCCTTTCTCCTGTACACATACACATAACATATCGTCACGTTGGAGCTCTGATGCCTCTAATTAACGACGCAGGCCCGAAGAGACGGTTTCAATGATCTAGACTCTACAATTCAGAGTTTAGAATCTAGATTCTGAAGTCTACATCATAGACTATACATTATAGACTGTACATACATCACAGACTATACAATATAGACTATACATCATAGACTATACATCATAGACTATACATCAAAGACTATACATCATAGACTATACATCATAGACTATACATCACAGACTATACATCATAGACTATACATCATAGACTATACATCACAGACTATACATCATAGACTATACATCATAGACTCTACATCATAAATTATAGAGTCAGTAGCTCTAGATTATACCAAAACCCTAGATTCATAGGTTATAAAGTCTAGATTCTAGAGCTCTACTAGTTTTCCCAGGGGTGATGGTTTCAGTGCATATCGTGAGATTCGTCAGCAAAAGCCCTGCGGACAGATTAGTAATAGTGGATAATTTCAGTGCAAACGCATTCTAATTCGGACCTTAATATTCGTAATCACGGATATCTTTAGAGTGATAAATTGTAGAGCACAGCAGCAGGAAGTGTTGCAACTCTCCTCAGCATCTCGCGTTTGATCTAATTTCGGAATCGCTTTATCCGAATCATGAAGTTGCGATCCGCTGCAACTATGTACATATTAGAAAAACATCGATTCATTGTTGCCCCATCATTGTCTTTATCAACGTTTTGTCTTAAGTTGAGAAAGCCGCGCCAAGGGACAAGGGTACATGTCAACACATGTTCTTGTCTAATGATAATATGGTTTTTCATATAGCAGCTCTTACAAATTTTATTATACATACTTATAAATTGATCATTTTATTATCGTATCGCACAACACAGACGCTCATGGAACACATGTTGTATACACCACTGTAGTATACGAATGTTAATAGTAATAATATTAATAATAATAATACGAAAATGGAAGATTACTTTCAGAAATTTCACTGAAGATTATACCAACCTTACAAAAATAACCAAAAGCACACCTACGACCTGAATTTGGGGACAGTCATTTTGGGACACCCTGTACACCGACATGTTTATTTAACCAAAGCGCTATTAATAAAGGGTATCTAGGCGAAAATGCGGCAGATTGAGGATGATTCGAACACATTATTGCATTAATGAGAGCGAAATGAACGTACAGGGCAATGATCCTATTTAAATTAGAATTGGAAGTGGATCTATCTTGCGCCTCGGCGTTCGCAAGACGCGGTCTTCTACAAGCGGTCTCGAAGATAAGGCGACCTGCACAACAACAGCCGGAAGCACTTTCTAACGTATTTCTACCTCGGTGCGTTTTATCACATTGTGCCCGTTTATAATTATTTAAATCTCTAATTAAATCTCCCATTAAAATCTCGAGGAAGGAGTACGTCCAACAACTGCGAACACTCACAATCAGCAGCCCATACAAACCAGACCCGTATTATGCCACTATTATTCGAACGCTCTGTAGGTACAAAATAACGAGCGGAATACAACCGACCGACGCCTTCTTTCTTCTTTATCCTTATCTCGCGCTCCTTCTAAAGAACATCATTAATCTAATAAAAACGGGTTTTTATATTTAGTTCACTTATTAAAAGGAGACAAAGAAAAGGCCGTGTTGACGGTGCTGCGTTGCTCGCGGATTAGATGGACGGGATGTGAGAGCTATTAGTTTTATTTCCTTTCGTATTAATTCTATTTCCCATCAAATCCGTTTCCTTCCACTTCAGTTGTTTATTTCTATGTTAAATTTGTTTTTTTCCACATTACGTACATTTTCTTTCCACATTCGTACATTTTCTTTCCACATTACGTAGATTTTATTTCCACCTTACGTAGATATTCCTTCCAAATTAGATTTATTCCTTTCCACATAGATTATTTCTTTTCTTACAAATTAGCTTTCGTAATATTTTAAATGCCTTTCCATTTACGTAATTTTTATACATCAGCCCTATTTTCTATTATGTATAAATATGCACTACTACGTATCTTTCTTAGTGTGCACATTAGCAGCAGATATATTACATCTTTATGCTTACAAGAATATTATTCCCTATCAGCTCTACTTTATTTATATGGCTGATGCCCATTTCTATCCGAAGACCAGCTTTTGCGCTACTTCTACGTATTGACTTTTATGTAGTAGATATTACTAAGTAAGTCCAAGTTATTCTTTTTTGCTTCGTTTGGCTCCAGGCATTTCCGTCTGCGTCCGTGTATTTATAAATGCGTTCTGTAAATGTGGAATATTAACAGAGATAATTTAACGAACCTCGGAGTTAGGCAACCCGCCGACACCTGAATACTGGCAAAGGAATGCCTTGGCCGATTGTTATCAGTTTAATTATAGAGGCGCATTAGCGACACCTGTGGGTTTCTGCAGCAATTAATAGCACGCATCCAAACCATCACTTAACATGTATTATTCGTAGACAATTTTTGTCTCGATTAATTTCTTTATTCCTTGATTTATTCTTCCCGATTATTCCATAATTTCTTCTACTTCCACATAATCTTACAAAAAGAACTACCAAACGATTAAAATTTATTTATTTTCAAACTTTCTAAATATAACAAAAAGAAAACTTACATTTATTTGATATGGTTGCACTCACAGAATTTATTGGGCCCACATACTAAATCATACTTTTTTTGAAACTTTTTATTTATTTATATATTACAAAGAATTAACCTATGCATCGTTATAAACTATTAACAAAAATATTCTACTTCTAACGTGTTCTACTTCTAACATATTTTACTTCTAACATGTTTTACTTCCAACATGTTTTACTTCTAACATGTTTTACTTCTAACATGTTTTACTTTCAACATGTTTTACTTCTAACATGTTTTACTTCTAATACGTTATATTTCTAACATTGAAATTATTTTTCCAGGTTGCAAAAGACGACAATCTTCCGCCACTGATATGTATGCAGTGTGCCAACCGCCTCAACATCGTTTACGAGTTCAAGAGGATTGTGAAAAAAGGGCAAGCCAACTTGAGGACGTTTTTGGATTTTTCACAAAAACTGACTGGCTCGGAAGAGGTATTTAATACATTATCGATTTACTTGAAAATTGATATGTAAAGACAGTTCACATTAATAAAATTAATTAAAAATTAAAAAAATAACAAATAAATTACATCCTCGGACAAATTCAACACATATATTATATCCTAACATCTGTAGTAATCGGATTATAAACAATCTGACTAGCAAAAGGATACGCCTTCATCCTCTTGTACGCCTTCCATTTAGTATATAAAATCACAGCCACCGCAGTTGACGTCACCAACAGCACAATGCCAGTCGTCAAAACGGACATCCTGAGGATTCTAAAATTATTGCTAAAGTGTTCCGTTTCGGCTGGTCCGCCATTCAAATGCAACATCCGCCCCTCTTTGCAAATATCCCCTTTTAGCGAATACAACTCCCTTAAAACGAAACTTCGAGTATCGAAACACGTTGGGATATCATCGCCACCTTCTAGCTTCGTGCTCTCCGAAATACTCTTGACCACCAAAAGCATGTCGCAGTCGCAAACAAAAGGATTCCCGCTGATATTCAGCACCTGGATTTCAGTCCAGTTTACCAAGTGAGCGTGTAGGGAGGTTAGATTGTTCGAACTTAGTTGCAACTCTTTCAAATTTTCGATTTTCCCGAAGGCTTCGTCATCCATATGGTTTAATTTTTTGTTGTACGACAACCTTAAGATCGTGAGGTTGCTTAAATGGGCGAAGGTGTTCGTTTTAATTGACTCGAGCTTGTCCAAATTGTTCGCCGAGATATAAGTCAGGTTTCGGACCCCCATGAAGGTCTCGTCATCCATCTCCAAAATCGGATTGTAATCCAAAATTAACCTTCTTAAAGATTCCCCGATGTAGCCTACAGATTTCGGGACGAAATCGAATTCATTGTGAGACAAGTCGAGCTCGATTAAGTTCTTGAAATTTTTTACTGTATCTGAAGATAATTCGACTAGCCTATTGTTTGCTAGGTTTAAATACTAAAAAAAAATAATATGATGAATACTATTGGAAATTGGTACAAAATAATTAGGTATATTAAACATAAAAAATCTTTGTTAATTAAAGGAATAAAATTAATTAAAAAAAATTAAATTAAATCAATCGTGGAAATAAATAAAATGAAACAAACTAAATTGTCGAAATAAATATCATGAAATAAAATAAATCGTCAAAATAAATAAAATAAAATAAAATAAATCATCGAAATAAATAAAATTAAATTAAATAAATTGTCGAAATAAATATCATGAAATAAAATAAATTGTCGAAATAAATATCATGAAATAAAATAAATCGTCAAAATAAATAAAATAAAATAAAATAAATCGTCGAAATAAATAAAATTAAATAAAATAAATTGTCGAAATAAATATCATGAAATAAAATAAATTGTCGAAATAAATATCATGAAATAAAATAAATCGTCAAAATAAATAAAATAAAATAAATCGTCGAAATAAATAAAATTAAATAAAATAAATCGTCGAAATAAATATCATGGAATAAAATAAATCGTCAAAATAAATACAATGAAATAAAATAAATCGTCAAAATAAATAAAATGAAATAAAATATAATCGTCGAAATAAATAAAATGAAATAAAATAAATTGTCGAAATAAATATCATGAAATAAAATAAATTGTCGAAATAAATATCATGAAATAAAAATCATGAAATAAAATAAATCGTCAAAATAAATAAAATGAAATAAAATAAATTGTCAAAGTAAATATCATGAAATAAAATAAATTGTCGAAATAAATATCATGAAATAAAATAAATCGTCAAAATAAATAAAATGAAATAAAATAAATTGTCAAAGTAAATATCATGAAGTAAAATAAATTGTCGAAATAAATATCATGAAATAAAATAAATCGTAAAAATAAATAAAATGAAATAAAATAAATCGTCGAAATAAATAAAATGAAATAAAATAAATTGTCGAAATAAATATCATGAAATATAATAAAACGTCGAAATAAATAAAATGAAATAAAATAAATTGTCGAAATAAATAAAATGAAACGAAATAAATTATCGAAATAAATAGAATGAAATAAAATAAATCGTCGAAATAAAAAAATTAAATCTTTGAAATAAATAAAATAAAAAATATAATATCGCACATTCAAACGTTTAATGTCCCCAAATGCGACAACCGTGTGCAAATCGATAATCCTCATGTTATTCCCTTCCAAAATAAGCTCCTCCAAGTTCGGCACATGCTCAAACAAATTCTTATTAAGCGAGTGGATCTGATTATACCCCAAGTCCAAATGTCGCAAACTTGTAATCGGCTCAAAAACAGTGTTGTTATAAGGCCCTTTGAAGATATCCCCGTGCAACTGATCACTCGGAATCTCGTTGTGGCTCAAATCCAAGAAAGTCACATTCACGGAATCCGTTATCAAGCCGGAACTCAACTCCTTAATGTTGCAGTAGCTGTAAACGAGCTTCATCGAGTGCGCTTTACTTGTAAAAAGCTTGTCCAAAGTTTTAATGTTGTTATGACTGAAGATGCCGATCAGATTCTTGTAAGTTCCATCTTGGGGCCACTCGCCCAACACTGTCGTCATCTGCTTATCGGTGCAATTTAACGTCAAAGTTTCATTGTCGGACGAACGTAAGAAGTCGCACTTTTCCGCTGTTGCAAATTGTTGCTCGGCATATACTACTGTAGCTAATAGAATTATCTTAAGTGTCACGTAGTACAGGCAGTGATACTAAAAAATGAAAAAATACAATCATTATAGTAGCTAGTGTATCATTAACAGTTACTATGTAAATATCAGATTCTTGATTAATCTAATACTTTATCTTATCTTTAAAAAGACTTTTTACCTGTTTACGAATCGTCATTTTTCACTTCCTCAATTTATCCACAAATCCACTATATTAATAAATCGACTCTATTAATAAATGGACTATATTAATAAATCCACTATATTAATAAACCAACTATATTAATAAATCCACTATATTAATAAATCCACTATATTAATAAGTCCACTACATTAATAAATCCACTGTATTAACAAATCCACTATATTAATAAATCCGCTTTATTAACAAATCCACTATATTAATAAAACCACTGTATTAACAAATCCACTGTATTCCACAATATCTTGTTGCACAGCAATGCAAGTCCACAAAGAACGTTAGTAAAACCAAAAAACTTAAAAACCGTCTATAGAAGCAAATAGAGCCCGCACATCATTTTGTCCGTATTATTAATCTGTACGAAATTCCTTATCAGTCGCTATTAATTTGTTTGTGGTTTGATAAGGTAGATAAAGAGATACAAAGACCGCAAGGAACGCCGAGTTAAGTTAATAAGCGACTAACTATGGAAACCTTATCAATACATTTTATCAGGTAAGGATTTAAATGAGTCAACATTTCCAACGAATACTCGTAAAATGAAATTTGGAACGCACAATATTAAGAGCAATATCAATAAATGGATTTGTTGCATTTGGAGACTTATTGAATCGTACTGAACGTTCGTAGTTCTGTTAAGCACCGTTTAAAACTGGAAGAATACTTTAAGTATATTAAATTTAACTAGATGTTATTACTGCGCTTGCTCATATACATATGCATACCTTTGACGGTGTAAAGTTTCAAAAACAACTCGAGTGTTACTTTTAAATGCCTTGTTAGTATTCAATATTGAATAGGAGTATTTATCTATGTGTATTAATTACAATTTTTTTTTTTATAATGAGGTACTATTGATGGCCTTGAGTGTTTCCAATAATAAATTAGTACGTATCGGAACTACTTCATAAAAAGTAATATATTTTTATGATAATAATAGGGCTATATTATTAAAGACCCTTTAATAATAAGGCCATATATATTCTTGTAGTAGTTTAATTTTTGTGTCACTGAATACTACTCTCAGGTATTTGAAACTTTCCGCTACTTTAAAGTTCTATACTTTTATTTACAAAATGTAATTTTACTTTCGCATCTAAAGAATTTTTAAATTATAATTCAAATATTAATAATTACAACAATCTTAATTAAAATGATAATAATTTAAATAATACTAATGATTTAAATAATAATAATGATTTAAATAATAATAATGATTTAAATAATAATGATTTAAATAATAATGATTTAAATAATAATGATTTAAATAATAATAATAATTTAAATAATAATAATGATTTAAATAATAATAATGATTTATATAATAATTATAATAAACAAACTTAAAATAGCAACTTGTAATAAAGAAACAATTACATTAAAACCCTAACCGATCGTTTTCTTCCACAGGAAAACTTCGTAAAGTGTTCGATAATGCTGGACGCCCTCATAGTGAGCGAAGACACCATCGACCTCTCTAAATATCTGCCCGATCGCAACCGCTGTCCCGAGGAGTCCCAAGAAGACCAAAAGACCGACATCACCATTAAGATGGAGCCTTTGTGCCACTCCGAAGAGTACCAAAATGAACCACAAGCCCTAATTAAGGTGAAAAACGATGTTCAGCTCAAAATGTCCCCTAAGAGGGCTGAGAGCCCCCCGGGGATCGATACGCTCCCTTTCGAAGTTAGAGCTGAGTATCCCCCCGGTTATTTTATTAACCAAGCTTTAAAGCTAGAGAAGAAAGGTTTACAACTCGAGAACCAAGGATTGATGGCTGGTAGCGAACCGTTGAACCTTGATACCCAACAGGTGAAGTTCGACCAGCAGCAACTAAAACTTGATGTACAACACTTAAAACTTGACAAAGTGCTTTCTAAATCGGAGAAAATCGTACCAAAACTTAATTCAAAACTAGATAAACTTGCTTCAAAACTCGATAAGTATGCACCAAAACTTGATAAACAAGGAACGAGGCTCGATAATCAGGGATCAAGGCTCGATAAACCAGGATCGACGCTGGATAAACTAGGATCAAATCTTGATAAGCAAAGATCAAGGCTTGATAGGCAACTATCAAGGCTTGATAAGCAAGGATCAAGGCTTGATAACCAAGGATCTAGGCTTGATAAGCAAGGATCTAGGCTCGATAAACAAGGTTCGAGACTAGATAAACAGTCATTAATGGGTGGTAGCGAACCGTTAAACCTTGATAAGCACCAGTTAAATTTGGACAAACACCAGTTAAATTTAGACAAGCACCCGTTAAATCTGGACAAACACCAGTTAAATATGGATAAACCCCAGTTAAACTTGGATAAACACCAATTAAACAAGGATAAGAAATTCGATAAACAACAAGTGAAACACGAAATGCAAGTGTTGAATAAGGACCTCCAATCTCTGACCTCAGAGCCCCCGATGAGCAGAGGTAGCCCCCATTTATACATGTACGCATCTGGGACCCATTCACCTTCTTCATTAAACCGTCCACAAACCCCGGAAGAGCCCGCAGATCTCTCCAGCAAGAGACCGGAGAATTTGATGTGCGTGCCGGAGCTCGAATTTATAAAAGAGGAAATCAACGATGCTGCCTCAGATTACAGCAATAGCTCAGATCCGGACCGTTTAGAAGTCGATATGTCGCAAGGGGTGGAAGACGACTCGACGACTGCGAGTGCGACATCGCCATCGCCTGGCGACGGACCAAGCGACGAGGACCAAAACCTGTGGAAAGCGCTCTCGCAGAACGGTCACGGACCTCCTCCTGGGATGTCCGGAGAAGCCAGCCAATTGCTCCGGAAATTAATTACTTGCCGCAAACTTGGGATGAGCATAACGCCGGCACCAGCGTCGGTAAACACATCCCCGAGGCCTTACCAAGAAGAAGACAGGGTATCGTTGACTAGCATGGAAGAGCAGAGAGACGGCTCGTACAAATCATCCTCGGCTCGGAGGAAACAGAGTTTCCCTACGAAAGCCGCCCCGAAGGAAGACAACGATGGAGAAGGGTACCGATACTTGGAGTGCGAAGGAGGGTACCTCCCCGACTTCACCGGGAATAACCCGTGGTGCAATCTGCAGCTCGTGAAGTCGAAGGGGCCTCAGCCTATCGGAAGCAGGAGGAACGACCTATCGTGCACGAACTGTGGGACGCAAACAACGACGATCTGGAGGCGAAACGTGAAGGGCGAGATGGTTTGCAACGCTTGCGGGCTTTATTACAAGTTGCATGGAGTCGACAGGCCACACACGATGCGCAGGGATACCATTCATACGAGGAGGAGACGGCCTAAAGGTATGCTTGCCTATTCTATTCAGATTTAATAATAATATTCAGATTGAATATTATTAATTATATTATATTAATAATAAAGTAAAAAATCAATAAAATAATGCAAAAAATCGATAAAATAATGTAAAAAATCAATAAGATTATGTAAAAAATCGATACAATAATGTAAAAAATCAATAAGATAATGTAAAAAATCCATAAAATAATGTAAAAAATCCATAAAATAATGTAAAAAATCGATGAGATAATGTAAAAAATCGATAAAATAATGTAAAAAATGATAAAATAATGCAAAAAAGACACACTGAAAATTAAATCTTAACTTTACGACTTTAAATCATCTTTACCAACACATTTTTCATAGTAATTCGAAATTTTATACACATACTATTATTCATATTTATTTTACTTATACATATTAATTTTATTGTGTTACTTGTATCCACTTTACATTTTAGATTCTTCATTATATACAAATAGACAAATTAAACATTATTATTATTGCTATATTATAATAATTATATAATAATAATAATAATAGTAATAATAATAACATTTAATTTGTCTATTTGTTTATGTTCATTAATAATAATAATTTCAATATTTTGCTCATATCTTAACGTTTCACTTTATGTAAATATCTGCAATAACGTAAATAACATTTTAGTAAAGTACGAAAATAATCGCAGGAGATGGGTATGGATGGTATCGTATCGCATGCCAATTATTGTGCAAATTAATGTAAACATTTCGTAGATTATGCGAGTTGAAGGTCATTAATAAACAGAAAGTTTATGTGAAATTTTTAGTCTTTACAGCAGAGCGTCGGTTATCCGAACTAATTAGGACCAAGGGTAATTCGGATAATCGATTTGTTCGGATAATCGATTTTACAGAAAAATAAGAAAAACAAGTAGATATATAATGTGTTAATGTTTATATACGTTATATTTTAACATAACATAGCTCCTT
>JAWQRP010001772.1:0-17745 GCA_033557875.1 Quadriops clusia | reverse complement strand
CATCTGTCAGGACATTGGTGATTGACTGGTACTGGTACTTTTATAATCTGAGCAGGTGGGCAAGTTGGACCGTTTTCTACGCAGGCATTAATCAATTGCTTTATTACAGCAGGTGGGAAATTCCTAGAATCCTGGTTTAAAATCTCCATAAGTTTGTCGCAAGCTGGCAGGTAACTGTTGGTGGTACAGTTTTCTGCAGGAACAGGAATTTTGATAATTTGTTGCGGTGGGCACTCCTGTTTATTGCTGGTTCCTGCGCAGGCTTCCGTTAGTCGCCTCAATACTTCCGGTGGAACATTTTGATGATTTATTAGGATTTTCAGAAGTTGATCACAGCTGTTGACTGATATCGGAGGAATTATAGGTGGAACAAATATTGCACAATCACTCGGTGGGATTAAGCCTTCGCATTTGTCAGGACATTGGCGATCGACAGGTACTGGTACTTTTATAATCTGAGCAGGTCGGCAGGTTGAACCGTTTTCCATGCAGGCGTTGATCAATTGCTTTATCATAGCAGGTGGGAAATTCCTAGTACCCTGTTGTAAAATCTCCATAAGTTTGCTGCAAGCTGGCAGATAACTACTGGTGGTACAGTTTTCCAAAGGGACAGGTTTTTCAATAATTTGTTGCGGAGGGCATTCCTGTTCGACAGGTACTGGTACTTTTATAATTTGAGCAGGTGGGCAAGTTGAATCACTTTCTATGCAATACTGCAATTTTTCCAAAACCACATCCTTCCAATTCTGTAAATGTGGAGGAATGTTGGCGATCTGTTCCAAGAGTGAATCGCAAGAGAACGTTGGCTGCTTAATAATTCCCACACAAGCTTCTGTTAGTCGCCTCAAAACTTCTGGTGGGACATTTTGTTGGTTTATTAGGATTTGCAGAAGTTGGTCGCAGTTGTTTACCGAATTTGGAGGAATTGTAGGTGGAACAACGATGGAACATTCAGTTGGTGGAATTAAGCCTTCGCATTTGTCAGGATATTGGCGATCGACAGGTACTGGTACTTTTATAATCTGGGCAGGTGGGCAAGTTGGACCGTTTTCTATGCAGTACTGCAATTTTTCCAAAACTAAATCTTTTAAATTCGGTAAATTTTGAGGAATATTGGCGATCTGGTCCAGGAGGGAATCGCAGGAAATCGTTTGCTTTTTGATGATTCCCGTACATGCTTCTGTTATGCGCATCAAGACTTCCGATGGGACATTTTGTTGGTTTATTAGGATTTGCAGAAGTTGATCGCAGTTGTTTACCGAAACCGGAGGAACTGTAGGTGGAACAAAGATGGAACAATCAGTCGGTGGGATTAAGCCTTCACATTTGTCAGGACATTGGTGATTGACTGGTACTGGTACTTTTATAATCTGGGCAGGTGGGCAAGTTGGACCGTTTCCTACGCAGGCATTAATCAATTGCTTTATTACAGCAGGTGGGAAATTCCTAGAATCCTGGTTTAAAATCTCCATAAGTTTGTCGCAAGCTGGCAGGTAACTGTTGGTGGTACATTTTTCTGCAGGAACAGGAATTTTGATAATTTGTTGCGGTGGGCACTCCTGATTAATGACAGTTCCCACGCAGGCTTCCGTTAGTTGCTTCAAGACTTCCGGTGGGACGTTTTGATAATTTATTAGAATTTGCAAAAGTTCATCACAGTTGTTGACCGAAATTGGAGGAATTGTAGGTGGAACAAATATGGCGCAGTCAGTCGGTGGGATTAAACCTTCGCATTTTTCCGGACATTGGCGATCGACAGGTACTGGTACTTTTACAATGTGAGCAGGTGGGCAGGTTGGATAATTTGCAGGTGGATAAGTTGAACCGTTTCCTACACAAGCGTTAATCAATTGCTTCATTACAGCAGGTGGGAAATTCCTGGAGCCCTGGTTTAAAATCTCCATCAGTTTGTCGCAAGCTGGCAGGTAACTGCTGGTGGTACAGTTTTCTGCAAGAACAGGGATTTTGATAATTTTTTGAGGTGGGCATTCCTGTTCGACAGGTACTGGTACTTTTATAACCTGAGCAGGCGGGCAAGTCGAACCACTTTCTATGCAATACTGCAATTTATCCAAAACCACATCCTTCCAATTCTGTAAATGTGGAGGAATGTTGGCGATCTGTTCCAGAAGAGAACTGCAGGAGAAAGTTTGCTGTTTGATGGTTCCAGCGCACGCTTCCGTTATCCGCCTTAAAACTTCTGGTGGGACATTTTGATGGTTTATTAGGATTTGCAGAAGTCGGTCGCAGTTGTTTACCGAATTTGGAGGAATTATAGACGGACAAATGGTGGAACATTCAGTTGGAGGGATTAAGCCTTCACATTTGTCAGGACATTTGCGATCGACAGGGACTGGTACTTTTATAATCTCGGCAGGTGGACAAGTTGGACCGTTTTCTATGCAATACTGCAATTTTTCCAAAACCAAATCCTTTAAATTAGGTAAATTAGGAGGGATATTGGCGATCTGTTCCAGGAGGGAATCACAGGATATCGTTTGCTTTTTGATGGTTCCCGCACAAGCTTCTGTTATGTGCATCAAGACTTCCGGTGGGACATTTTGTTGGTTTATTAAGATTTGCAGAAGTTGATCGCAGTTGTTTACCGAAACCGGAGGAACTGTAGGAGGAACAAATATGGCACAGTCAGTCGGTGAGATTAAGCCTTCACATTTGTCAGGATGTTCGTGATCGACAGGTACTGGTACTTTTATAATCTGAGCAGGTGGGCAGGTTGAACCACTTTCAATGCAATACTGCAATTTTTCCAAAACTACATCCTTCCAATTCTGTAAATTTGGAGGAATGTTGGCGATCTGTTCCAAGAGAGAATCGCAAGAGATCGTTTGCTTTTTGATGGTCCCTGCACATGCCTCTGCTATGCGCGTCAAGACTTCCGATGGGACATTTTGTTGGTTTATTAGGATTTGCAGAAGTTCTTCGCAGTTGTTTACCGAAACTGGAGGAACTGTAGGTGGAACAAAGATGGAACAATCAGTCGGTGGGATTAAGCCTTCACATTTGTCAGGACATTGGTGATTAACGGGTACTGGTACCTTTATAATCTGAGCAGGTGGGCAAGTCGAACCACTTTCTATGCAATTCTGTAATTTTTCCAAAACCACATCTTTCCAATTCTGTAAATGTGGAGGAATGTTGCCGATCTGTTCCAAAAGCGAATCGCAAGAGAACATTGGCTGCTTGATAATTCCCGCGCAAGCTTCTGTTAGTCGCCTCAAAACTTCTGGTGGGACATTTTGTTGGTTTATTAGGATTTGCAGAAGTTGGTCGCAGTTGTTGACCGAATTTGGAGGAATTGTAGGTGGAACAACAATGGAACATTCAGTTGGTGGAATTAAGCCTTCGCATTTGTCAGGACATTGGCGATCAATAGGTACTGGTACTTTTATAATCTGGGCAGGTGGGCAAGTTGGACCGTTTTCTATGCAATATTGTAATTTTTCCAAAACCAAATCTTTTAAATTCGGTAAATTTTGAGGAATAGTGGCGATCTGTTCCAGGAGGGAATCGCAAGAGATTGTTTGCTTTTTGATGGTTCCCGCACATGCTTCTGTTATGCGCATCAAGACTTCCGATGGGACATTCTGATGGTTTATTAGGATTTGCAGAAGTTGGTCGCAGTTGTTTACTGAAATCGGAGGAAGTGTAGGTGGAATAAAGATGGAACAATCAGTCGGTGGGATTAAGCCTTCACATTTGTCAGGACATTGATGATTGATTGGTACTGGTACTTTTATAATCTGAGCAGGTGGACAAGTTGGATCACTTGTGGGTGGGCAAGTTGGACCGTTTCCTATGCAGGCGTCAATCAATTGCTTTATTACAGCAGGTGGGAAATTCCTGGAACCCTCTTGTAAAATCTCCATAAGTCTGCTGCAGGCAGGCAGGTAATTGCTGGTGGTACAGTTTTCCGAAGGAACAGGGATTTTGATAATTTGTTGCGGTGGGCATTCCTGTTCAACAGGTACTGGTACTTTTATAACCTGAGCAGGCGGGCAAGTCGAACCACTTTCAATACAATGCCGCAATTTATCCAAAACTACATCCTTTAAATTTGGTAAATTAGGAGGAATATTGTCGATCTGTTCCAGGAGGGAATCACAGGTGAACGTATGCTGCCCGATGAATCCCGCGCAGGCTTCCGTTATTCTCCTTAAGACTTCTGGTGGGACGTTTTGTTGATTTATTAGGATTTGTAGAAGTTGGTCGCAGTTATTTATTGCAATCGGAGGAGGAAAAATGAGGGGACACTGAGATGGTTGGATTAAACCTTCACATGTATTTGGACATTCTTGATTAACAGGAACTGGTACTTTTATAACCTGTGGTGGTGGGCAAGTTTGGGGAAGTTGACTGCATTGTTGTAGTTGGTTCAAGATGATTGTCTTCCAATTGGGGTGGTTCTGAGGGATGGTTCTTATTTTGTTTATTACATCATTGGTGCAATCAATCGGGGGGTATTTGTTGTTTAGAATTGCCTTGCAGGCTTGGATTAATTCTGTGAGGACGTGCGGATGCGTTTGGGCATTTGGTTGTTGTGACAAAAAGCGAAGAAGATCGTTACAAACGGTTACTTTGGAATCGTTGCACGCAACATTCACAGGGACTTTAATTATTTTTGGTGGCTGCTTGGGGCATTGTTCTGGTTTTATATAGCCTGCGCGTTGGGGCGATGGACATTCTACGGGAATCTTAACGATCGAAGGAGGAGGGCAATTTCCTGGAATTGTCTGCGGGGGTGGTAATTGTTGACCTATGCAGGACTCAATAGCGCCTATTAAACTTTGTTTAGACAGCTGGTCGAAGAGTATAATTTGCGGGGCAGCTAATATGAATCCCACAAGATGGTCACAATCAACATTTGGAGGAAGATTGAACCCTTCGACTGCCGGGCATAGATCTGGGATGGAAACATTCCGCTGAGAATTATCGCATTTGTTGTAGAAGCACTTCTGGAATGCCATGTGTATAGCGAATTTAAGTTGGTCGTTAACTTTATGGATTTCTACCATCTTGGTTATAATAACACCAAGTTCTTCGCAGGAAGCTTGCTGGATGTATTCCAAAGTCAACACGTCATCAGTATCTGTATTGGTGCATTCCGCTGACGCTCTGATGCATTCTTGAAGTTTGAATAGAAGTTCTTGGCGTAAGCTTGCGTCTATGGTCAGACTCGGAGGGGCTCTGGTAATGAAATCGAAAATCTCGTGGCAATGTAATTGGGGGATTTGTGGGGGTGGCCGTTCATTTGTTACTTGCTGGGCACAAGCTAAGGTCAACATGTTGAGGACGTCTGGTGAAATGTTTACATTGTTCTGAAGGATAATCAGCAGTTGGTCGCAGACTTTTCCGCTAGGAATAGAGAAGTTGCCGCATTCATTGGGGTACTTTCCGCACTCGTTGGGGTGGATAAATCCTTCGCAAGATTGTCCTGGACATGGGATCGGAACAGGGACTTTGACAACAGGACAACGGTCTTCCCCGTTGAGGCAATATTGGAGCTTTTGCAGGACTAACATCTTCCAGTTCGGGACATCCGCGGGGATGTCGATTATGTCCTTCACTAGAGTTGGACAATTCAACGAGCGCTCTTGGATGGTTTTCGTACAAGCGGTAGTCAATTGCATAATCACTTCCATGGGAATGTTCAGCACATTCTGTGGTCTTTGTAAATTCTGTGAATTTTGTAGTAAAATCTGCAGAAGTCTATCGCAATCGTCATTGACTTCTGGCAAAAGGTTTCCGCATTGCCCAGGGTTGATCATCCCTTGGCATTGGTCGCCAGGTGGAGAACAAGGCATAGGTATCGGAACCTTAACCACCTTGGTTTCACAATGTGTTTGATTATCGAACACACATTGTTGCAGTTTTTGCATAACCAACGCCTTCCAGTTGGGTAAATTCTCTGGAATTCTACCAATGTCGTTCAGAATATTCTGGCACACCAGAGGGCGCTGCTCTATGCCCCTTGAGCAAGCATTTGTTAACTGGAAAATAACCCCCGGGGGGACTTGTTCTGATTGTTCCAAGATTTGCAAGAGTTGCTCACAATCCGGATTGCCTGGTTGAACCCTGCATTCGTTGGGAGGAATCAATCCTTCGCAGTTTATTACTTGTTGAGCAGGTGGCATGGGGACGGGTACTTTAACAATGGGGCACCGGTCGTTACCTTCAAGACATTGGTGCAATTTCTGGAGAACCATCGCTTTAAAGTTCGGGTCATTGGCAGGTAGGTTGGTAATATCGGTCAACAACGACGAGCAGTGTAAAGTTCGTTGATCGAGACTTTGAGCACATACATTAGATAATTGGGTGATAACTTCAAGAGGCAACTGTATCGGCTGACTTAACGCTTTTAGCAATTTATCGCAATCTGCGTTCAAGTTGCTCTCTGGCAGATAGATGATTTCCGGTCCTGGTATAGGGCATTCATTGGGGTAAATTTTACCTATACAAATGTCTGGTGGCATGGAATTATTACATTGGTTGGGGTAAATCATTCCCTGGCAATTTTGTTCTTGGCATTGTACTTGACAATCTTCTTGACACGGTATCGGAACTGGAATTTTAATATCCGGGCATTCCCCTCCGCTCTGAATGCAATGTTCCAACCTCTGCAAGACCAACATCTTCCAATTCGGTAAATTCTCGGGAATATTCCGAAGGTCCTCAAGAACACCTTTGCAATAAATGGGTTGATCGGGCGACTCAGAGCACAGCTGCGCGAGGATCCTTAATTCTTGGCTATTTTGATTGTGAGGATTGCTTAATAATCCAAAAACTCTCCTACAAATTTCCTCCCTAGGTCCTGTAATATTCTGCAACATTGGACATTCCACCTGTGGCCTCGGTTGCAATTCAGGCAAACAAACTTGCAATGTTGATAAAGACACCTTTTTGTCGTTGGAAGGTGGCTGAGTTTGAATGTAATTCAAAAGTTGCTGGCAATTAATTTGCTCATCTGGTCGTTCTATAGTAGGCAAAAAGCCCTTTGTAATGTTTTTCAAGCAAATCCTTATCTTATCCAAGACAAAACCTTTGAAGTTGTAATTTGGCGGCATCTGTTCGACTTCCCTCAAAGCATTCGAGCAATCCTGCGGTAGCACCTCTTGAGGAACTTTGTGGATTATTATTTCGGGGCTGCAAGGTTCTGGAACCTTATTCTCGGAGCAAATGTCTTTATCAACAGAGCCATTCAGACATAATTCCAACCTTTGCAAGACTATCTCTTTGAGATTGTAAACCGGTGGCAAATTCTGAATATCCCTGTAGATGTTAACACAACCCTTTGGAAGCACCGGTACTTTGATTATTGGACAATCTGGTTGACCAGGAATTGTATTTGTTGGATTAGGTGTGGGTATTGGATTACCCTGCAAACAATTGTCCAATTGTTGCAACACCAATGATTTCCAATCTGGATGATTGGTGGGGATACCTCGGATCAAGTTGCCCATTTCCAAACATTCGTTTGGTATCACTTTTATGACTTGTGGCACGCAAGATGTTGGGAAAGTTGGTTTAATATCTGGTAGCCCACCGTCTGGAAGGTTTAAGCAAACATTTATTTTTTGTAAAATTAATGGCCATTCATGCGGAGACGAGATTTGGGCCTCCCTCATAGCGTTCACACATGAAGGTGGAAGTACTTCAACGGGAACTTTTTGAACAATTGTTTGTACCTGACATGGTGGTAAGTGATTGCCTCCATTCAAAATCCGCATGCAGTTTTGCAATTCCTGCAAAATGATAGTTCGATAATTCGGATGATTCGGAGGAACATTATGAATGTTCTTAAACACTTCAGTACAAATCTCCGGAAACACAGGTACCTTCACCATCACCGGAACTTCCACAGGTACTTCTTTGATCACCACTTTATCCTCGCAAGAAGGCCGTTCTCCTCCTGGCGATCTCAAGCAAAATTCTAACTTATGCAGAATGAACGCTTTCCAATTGGCGTAATCTGGTGGCAATGATTGCAACTCCTGGAATAAGGCTACGCAACTTGAGGGAATAACTGGGACTTGCGTTACCACAGGTACTTTCTGAATAATTACTTCAGTTTGGCAAGGTACTTCTTCAGATGGCTTCACTTCAACACACTCTGCCAAAGCTTGGAGTATTTCCGATTTCCAATTCATGCTGCTCAAAGGCATATTTTCGATGATTGTGAAGGCTTGGATGCAATCCGGGCTGACCACCGGTACTTTCACGATTTGTGTGGCAATCGCAGGCTTGCAATCTTGCAAATTGGGCAATATGTCTGGTACTCCTTTGAGTTTCATGCAAAAGTGCATTTTTTCCAGGAGAATTTGTCTGAAATTTGGGACATCAGGAGGTGTGGTTTGTAGATAGTTATAAGCGTCCAAGCAATCTGGAGGTACTACTGGTACTTTCACTGTATCAGGTTCTTTTTCGGATCCACAAGGGGGGTGATAGTCGATCAGTGGAAATGTTATGCAAGTCTGAAGTTTCTGCAAAACTATCTCCTTTGTGAAATAGCTTGGAGGTAAAGTTTGAAGTTCCCTAAATATTTCTACGCAAGCTGGTGGCAAAATCGGTACCTCGACTGGTACCTCAACTGGTACTTCAACTGGCACCTCGACAGGTACTTCAACTGGTATTTTTATTTCAGGGCAGCCCCTGGGATCAACATTTGGATTTGGAGGATATACAAAAGGACATTCTTCCGGTAGTATTAAACCAACGCAACTTGGAATTTCCGGCTTTTCATTAGAGCCTGCCATACAAAGTTGTAGTTGGTGCATGACAACCGATTTCCAATTGTAATTATCTGATGGAATCTTCTCGATCACCTTAAATACGTCCAAGCAATTTGGTGGCAACACCGGTACTGGTATTTTAATTTCAGGACAATTAACCAAGTTCCCTTGGCTCCTTTGCCCGCACTTACTAAGAGCAACATTAACAGCCAACTTAAGTTCATTAGTAACCTGCGGATACGACAATAACGACGTTATTAATGGCAAAAGTACCTCGCACGAAGCTTCTTGTATATACTTTATTGGTGGTAAAGGTGGAAGATTACCACCGGTGCCCCCAGGACATTGCATAGGATAAATCATGCCGGAACACTGATCAGGCCATGGCAAATTAGGCAAATTAACGGTACCACCGGGTTTAATATTATATTTGTGGCAACTCGACTTATCGGGCAACATCATGGGACAAACTTCCGCAAAATTACACTCTGTCGAGCCTTTAGCAATCAACCTGAATTTATCCCGAATGACCTCCAATTCCTTCCGGAAACCTTGTATCAAGAACTCCTTTGACTGGAGCGTTTGTTTTAGAGTGAATTGCGAACAACGTGACTCGTTAATCGCGACAAAGAAATTCGGTACTACGATATTCCGAGCTAAAGCCTTACACTGCATAGGCAAAATATTAAACTGACTTTGCAAGTCTTTAATTAATCTACTTTGCAATTTAGACATAAGCTGTTTTTCCGCTAATTCAATAACCGCATAATGGATCGTCTTTTCCAAATTCAATCTGTACTGTTCGTACTTGTGCGCCATAATTTCAAGGTTACCTTTCAAATTCGTTAATCTTTCGTACAAATATTGTAATTGTTGGGAATTCGTTTGCCTTGCAAGCTCTAATTGTCCCGTAACCTCTATAATATTCTTTTGCAATTCGAAATATTGAACCGAGATTTCCTGGAATGACAATTGGGCTGCTTTAATCTGAGCTAGAAACTCAAAGGACGAATAACTGTTAAGTAACTGTGGGAATATTGTCTTGTTGTGTTGTATTATGTTTAGTGTTTTGTGTGTTGTTGTGTTTCCATATCTTACACTTTGTCCAAATTGATCGGGCGTTGGCGGCACTAACTGCTGACTCTGCGCTTCTCGTATCTAGAAAATAAACACATTATTAACTTAACATAAATCACAAGGTTCAAATTAAATGAGATGTTACCACATTAGCTTTGTGTTAGTATCAATACCATATCTGATTAATAAGAATTGACTTGTTCGCTCCTACAATGCATTGTTATTACGACTATTTTAAGTATATTTTTTTATTCCAGTTTTAGTTAAATCGAACCATTCGACCTTAAGCTTGCTTAATCTATAAAAAAGGAATAGATTAATTTTAGCTTTTTATGTGGTGAGTCGATCAGTTAAAGTATTTAAAATAACAATCACACTTTTTAAAATAGTGTCTGTATCTAGAAGTTTCCAGTTCATTTTAATTTTATTTCACTATATAAAGTCATTGAGTAAAGGAATATTGGAATGACCAAGTTAAGTGTTTGGGCACAGATAAACAGATAGCTGACCATGTAGAACTACGTACCGGTTGCGTATATTGAAGGCAAGAGATCCTCAAATAAGCCTAAATAAAGATGTAACGAGTGTTGGACGAGGATGAGAGATCGGCGAGTCCAGCCTCCTCCCCACCACATCAAGATACCAATATCACACATTTCTATGCGTAAATATATTTATTTAGTCCTTGCAAGTTCATAAAAACTCTATTCGACTCTGAAAACATCTGTGTTTAGTTCCGAGAAACGTTTGGCTTACACATTTATTACGACTTACAATGCGTTCCATTTCACCGCAAATAATGTAGTTGTTGAGTGATTTTTTGTAAAAAATTATTTTTATGTGTTTTCGTACTTAGGTTTACGTTTAAAAATATTTAAATTTTTTACATATTACAATTAAAAAAGATTTAGAAAATAAAAAATATATTACAATATTTATGGAAAAGATTCACAAACTGACATCATAATACCAACTGACTCTCCACCAAAATGTTCAAAAAACTGCAGCTTTCAAATATTACCTTAATAAATTAAATAATATAATACCACAAATAGCAAACAATACTGAATATACAATGCTAATTATAGAACTAATTAATAACAAAAGTAAAAGAAAAATTAACATCAATAAAGAAAATCAATATATAGCATGTAGGAGTATTTCATTTGGAAATTATAACACAAACAAATTAACAAACATATTTAATAAAGATAATATAAAATTAATTTATAAAACATACAACAATTTATTTATAAATGCCAAAGATAAAACAAATCCATTTGATAACAACGGTGTTTACAAACTTAAATGTAAAGATTGTAATGCAACTTATATTGGCGAAACTAGCAGAAAATTTTAAATGCGGATCAAAGAACATATTACAGATCCCATTTTGCAGCATTTGGAAAACGTTTACAATACAATGAACATCATATTCATGATGAAAATTCAAAATTAATACATGTATGTGATAAAAATAAAAGAAATAAAAATTTTAGAAGCGTACGGCATTGAAAAATTTCAAACTGACAATAATTCAACGTGTTTAAATGAACAAACACATCGAAAATACACATATTTTAAATGAAACAACAAGAAACTAAATTTTATATCATTTATTACATGTTTTGTAAAATTTTTAATTTTCTATTGCTGCTCTTCGGTTTAGTTTTACCTCGCCATTTGCATTCTTTAAATATTTTACTATTTATAAGTAAATTCAGAAAAAAACTTTTATGTTCGACATTTTCGCAAAAACATTAATGTTTATTATTTTTTAATTTCTTGTATAATTAACGTTCTTAAACCTTTGACATTTATATTTATTTCAAAATGTTTTAAAAAAATCTTGAGCATTTTTGTTATTATTTCTACAACCTCTTTTTTGGACATTTTAAAGACTGTTTTCCTTCGTAAGAGTAAATTTTGTTCACCAAAAATAATTGATAACCGTCTTTTAAATTTTCATCCTCATTTATCAATTATTCCTGACATGATACACAACTAAACTTTAAATTGAGACTGTTGCAAACATAGCCTGCAAAATAAGCTATTGCACAATCTTCTATGTCTTCTTCCTTTTTTGGTTAATTTTCTTTATCAGATGACACAGAGTCAGAGGATTGTTTGGATGTGCTTGGTTCAGGTGTGGACAGAAGGAGTGCATAAGTGAGTTTGGGTGGTTTGCAAGAAAATATCAGGACCCTCTTCACAGTTAGCTTCCTCGGATGGTTTCAAATTATTTAATGCACAACTTTGAAAATAGTCCTAATCGCGCTTGCTGATAACGCAATAGGAGAGTTGCGTAAATTATAAAAAATGAAAACAAATGTTCATTCGCGTAAACTATAATGCAAAGATAGTGCCAAGTACAAAAATAGTGAGATTTGATTGCTGAAAATAATAAAAATATCGTTTCATAAATGATTATAAAATCACGAGGCCAAAAACGGGTTGTGATTTGTGGACATTCAAATGAGTTGCCTGTTTTTGTTCGGAGCATTAACCAACCAATAACTGAAATTTTTTTAAAGATTATAATTATTGTTGCGAACACTAATGATTATTTATGGGATCCTCACTTTTAATAATACAAACCAATTAAGTTAATCTTTATTGTGATATATGAACTTACAATCGAGGCCGTCTGTAAAATCCCAAGACCCCGATTCTTGAGTTGTCGCATGAGAGAAGTGACAGTTCGCATCTGTTGTACTGCCTACTTCACTCTTGTTCGACCTGCCATGCGCCTTTCCCAGATCATGATAATCAAAACAGCTATCGTCAAGAAACTGCGACAGATGATGGGAACATGACCGGGCTGAAAAGACACGAAAGTAACAACGAAGCCGCTACTTTCGTCTCTTTTCAAACCGATCATGTTACCATCATCTGTCGCAGATTCTTGATGATAGCCGTTTTGAATATCACGGCCTGGGATTTGCAGACGGTTTTGTTGCAATCCATGTTCGCGAGAGATGCCGATCATTTCTGATGCTTCCGAGTATACGTACATGGACCATCGCCTCCTAAATATATTTAGGAGACAATGCATAAAGGCATGTTCAACTAGATTTAGCTCTAGCTGGCCATGATCAAGGCAACGCATGGACTGGTACTATCCTCACCAAATATGGGCGGTGACATAGTGTAACACTGAACGCACCCTGTCGGCTGGGTCCCAACTAAACCGCTACAGGGTCGCCTGCAATGTAAATTCTTTCCGCTGTATTCTGCATTACGGTCAGCTATCTGTTTATCTGTGGTTTGGGTTTCCAAAAATTTAACAGATAAGAAAGGCATTGATTCTTGCTTCACCAAGCTTCAGACTTTTATATGAAAACCCTAATCAAACACATCAAACAGAAGCAACTGTCATTTTGCAAAGATCTACAGAAATAGAAGGAATTATAAATATAATCCTTTCAACAACCAACTAGCATAGATATTGTACAAGATGCCAAAATTAGATTGTGCAACTCATGAATGGTCATATAAGAGTTTAAATCCCATCATCGGTTTTGAGACCAAGGCAGGGAATGCTTCACAAAACAAGATCAAAAGACAAAAGCAACAATTCCTCTCTTAAAATAATCAACCAATAAATACCTTAATTAATTCGTTTTGAAGCTGGATAATCTCTTGTTGCTGAGTCTGTATGAGTAAGTTGTTCTTTTCCATCAACATCTTCAAGTTCGACAAAGTAGCTTCCAGTTCGATAATCTTCTTGTCGGCTTCACTGCATTTGACTGCTTGCAGCCCATTAACAATGTGAAGCATCCGTTTGCATTTGTCCACTTCGCTGGAATTCGAGATAGACTGCTGCAAGAGTTCGGAAAGCCGTATTTTTTGATCCAGTGTGATAGACAGTCTCTCCAAAATCTCAGCGTAGTTGTTCTTCTGAATCTCGAGTTCTTGCTGCA
This sequence comes from Quadriops clusia, assembly GCA_033557875.1. Taxonomy (NCBI): domain Eukaryota; kingdom Metazoa; phylum Arthropoda; class Insecta; order Coleoptera; family Hydrophilidae; genus Quadriops; species Quadriops clusia. The sequence goes on along the minus strand of JAWQRP010001772.1, from coordinate 3,998 downwards.
ATGTATCAGCTTTGTCGCACTTCTGCCGCAGTATTCCAACTTCCAAGCCCAATTCTTCGCATTGCAGACCGGATGCTGATATTGTCCTGACGTTTTCCTCCTGAGAACGTTGCAACATATCTCTTTCATTCTCTAGTTGCTGGATTAACAATTCCGCATCACCAAGTGTCTTCGTGAGGGCAATTATCTTGTTGTCCTTTTCGGAAACATCCACAATTTTCTGACCACAGTCTTCCTTCAACAATGCTGCACACAAAAAAAGAAGTGAGGATGCGAAAATGAGAATTTAATCCAATAGGTCACTTACCAATTTCAATTTGCAGCTGCTTCAAAGTGCTTACGTTTTCGGCCAATTCAAACTCGCAATTCTTGAGTTTTTCCTCGTAAAAAGTTTTCAGTTCCAACTTCTCTTGCTCTGCATGCGCCATGACTTGTTTGGCATGCGCATCAATTTCAATGACTTCCTGCGTCTTCTTCGCGTACATTGTCCTAATGTCTAAAGACTGGTTGGTGATTTCCTCGACCTTTTCCATGCAATTTCTGTTGGTGGTCTCGAGTTCCACATTTAACTTCTTTAACTGCTCAATCAATTCGTTTTCTCGTTGCATGTGTTCGGCGTTGCATTTCTGCAGAGCAAACTCTTTCTCCTCCGCCAATTTCTGTAAGTTTGAAATGTTCATTTTAAGTTGGTCCCTAACGTTAACGACTTCTAAATTGGTGGCTTCACACCGCTCCCTCAACATCGTCTCCGTTTGAATAGAATTTTTAAGTTTCTCTTGGTATTGGGCTAACTCCAGCTGGGAGTCCCTCATCACTCGTTCTAATTCCACCTTAACTTTCTGCTCTGATTGTTCGACTAGTTGTAGTTTCTGCATAAATTCATTTCTGATTATTTCAATCTGGCTTTCCTTTTCTCTGAGCTCCCGATTAAGAATCTCGAGCTTTTGGTTGCTATCCCCGGAATTGGTCATAAATATCGCTATTTCCTGTTCTAATTTCGTCTTTTGAGTAACACAATCCAAGTACCTCTGTTCTGTAGCAACGCATTTTCGATCCAAATCGCCCATCTGCAACTTCAATTCGTCTAGTTCTTCATTGCACCTCCTTAAAGCATCCACTTCATTTTGGTTCCTTCTACCTTCAGCTTCCAATTCAAGCTTCAGTTTATCGATTTCGTTATTTCTGTCACACAGTTGATCTTCTAGTTTCGCAATAGAAATGGACGATTTAGCGATTTCATCTTGTTTCTTTTGCAATTCTAGCTGCATGGCCACAAACTGAGCTTCGTTGTCGGCTAACTGCCTCTTATGTCTCGTATCAACTTCATTGCTCACTGTTGCTAATGAAGATGCAAGTTCTTCAGCTTGCTGTTTATAGTTGGCAAGTTCCACTGCTTTACTCTTAACATTACCATTCATTTCTTCCAGTTGTAAGTCTTTCTCCGAAAGTTGTATTAAACATTCTTTTTTGTTCTCTTCCAATTCGGAAATCTTCGATTTTAATGTCGTTCGTGTTTCTTCCAATTCTCGCTTCAAAGTACTTTCTACGTCTTCCTTCATTAACCTGTATCTTTCTACATCAGCAGCTTTCCCTTCGAATTCTGACTTAAGAAGGACTTGATCCTTCTTCAAAGAGACCAGTTCATCAGTCTTTTGCTTCAGTTGTTCAGTTGCCTGTTCGTAGTCGACAACTTTGCTGCTCAGGTCGCGCTTTACCCTTTCGAATGACTGGTGCACTTCGTCGCTCTTGGAACATTTCTCTTGCAATTCGTTCGTTCGTTCTTCCAACTTCTTTCTACTTTCAGCCAATTCCGCTTTAATAGCTGCGATTTCGTCTATTTGGGCCCCGCACTCCTTCTTGTGGAGGTGAACTTTGTGCTTTTGCTCTTCAATCTCGGATTCGTAGTTTATTTTGGCTACCTCGAACTCAGACGTTACTTTGGAAATCTCGCTCTTTAGTCCGTCGACTATTTTGTTGTTTTCTACTTCCGTTTCGAACAGTTTGATTTTTATCTCTTGGAGTTCTTTCTGGAGGGTTGATATAAACTCTATAACGAAAACGATTCCATTACGCTACACTAATTTCCGGTCATTTTTAAGCATAACAATTAGTGAATTGATTAATTTTTGGTCCAAAGATCGATGTATTAAGGTGTTTTAAATGGTATGCATCATTCAAAGTTAATCAGACATGCTCTCAATGGTTATATTATTATGTTAATTTTTAGATGTTTTGTTACCTACGCGGTACTATCGAAAATTATGGGAAAAATCGTTTATGGTGATCGTGTTGTTGTTGTTCATGTGCTGGAATTTGATTTATGAAGAATTAATGAGAGTCTGTACCGAAAAGAACATTCATTAGAACCTTCTTAAATGAGGAAATATACCCAAACTTGCCAACATAAAACTGTTCAAGAACTTCAACAGCTGAACATGGTCATAAATCAAGTATGAAATCCTCAGAAATAGAATGGAAGACTGGCTTTATATGGAGGCTTCCAGGTAAATTCAACCAAATTAATGCATTCGCACCTAAAGAAACTCGATCAATTACGAGAGAAAAGACAGCCGATAAACAAACTTATCCCTAATTGTATAAGACAAAATTCTTACCCTGTTACAAAAACCTATCCAAAGTTATCAAATATGTCCTTGTTCCGGACAAAATAATGGAATTAAAAAAAACACTTAAAAAGTGCACAGTATTATTATTCAACACAATAGAATGAGTTATCAAATAGGAAAATGGTAGATTCCAAACAAAAGTCAGTTGCTTAATTAATATACTTTAAACATAATTTAGTATTATGTTAAATATTTTCTCAATGCTTTTCTTATCCTGTTCATTTGGAATATTGATGTAAGATATTCACAATAAATAAAACATTAAAATATATTTTAAATGCAAGCATAGATAGGCAGGCTGTGAGAGGATATCAAATTGCTTATAACGACATACACACTGAGAGAAAAGAATAATTTAAATCAAATAAATATGTCCAAAGAAATATATGTACCTGTATTTATTAATTCAAAAAATATTTATTTTATTCAAGAATATAATTATATAAAAACTTTTTATATTTAAATTTAGTTTTTCTTCGACCTTTTATATTTATCAGTTCAAATAAATGGCTTTACTTTGCTAATTCTTTTATATTTAATTATTTAAAATGTTTTTGATCTCCTAATATAATTAGGGGACGCACAGGGGACATCAAGTCCATTTTCTGAAATAGCACCACACCATTTTAAATTCTTTTCGGTATCGGGCTTGTAATGTCTAAAATCAATATTATTCGAAATATTAATTGTTTAGATAATTTTTGGTCAAAATATTACTCTACTTAAAATTAATTCTCAGAGAATCGGTTAAAGTTGGGGATTTTAAATTGATCAGTGCTTCAAGGGGAAGCTTGCCTGATGCGAATTCACTCTGTTTCACTTTTATGTTATTAAATGGGGGCTCAAAAATACGGATTAAGGCTGGGAATGCAGTACAATGTTACAGTTTTGACTACTCAATTTTCAAACGGTTTGACCTATAAAGTTGAAATTTGCTAGGAATATGGTCTGTGGTATTACGCATGGAATAGCTATGTTGAAATTTAAAAAAAATTTACATAATTTGAATAGAGTTTTAGTCATAAAAAAATTATATTAAAATTTGGGTATTGTTTAAAAAAGTACCTACTGTCAAAATTTGTATACAAAAAATGTAAAACAAATATATGTTAAAATAACACAAAAAACTTTCGGAATATTCAATATTTTTGTTATTCAAGTGAGAGTTTTGATATTTTATTTTTATCTTTTACATACTATTTGTTCATCGACTGGCTATATTCATTTTTCTATTTTTTTATTTTTAAAAATTTTGAGCATTTGATATGGGTTAATTAGTAAGTTGTTCAGAAAAAACTTTTTACATATTAAATATAAAATATTTATTATATCTGGAATTGTGTTAAAATGTACAATTAAATGATTATTTAT
>JAWQRP010001771.1:0-17747 GCA_033557875.1 Quadriops clusia | reverse complement strand
TCAATGGATTATTCCAAAGATATTATTTATTATAATGAAAGATACATTTCATTGCCACTATTCTACCAATTCGTTTCTTTGAATGAATGCATATTTTCTTTAATACAAAAAATCCTTTTTCTCAGTGAGAAGCAATAACTATAGAAGCAACAACTATAGAAGCAAAAACTATAAAAGCAATAGCAAAAGAAGCAAGGATAATAGGAGCGGTAGCGATAGAAGTGATAAGATACAACCCATAGGGATAGAAAATACAGTGATGTAAGCGACAACAGATTAAACAACATTTGCAAAAGTTACAAGGGTGAAAGCGTGAGAAGTGGAAACAAGAGCGTCGGAGGTGGCGGCGGCGGTGACGGCGGCGACGGCCGGTGTCGCGCGTCAGCGGCGGCGGCAACAGAACTACAAAGGCGAGCGGAAAATCAATGCACAGCTCAAGTCCTCCCAAGTGTGCAATAAAAAGAGCCACATTTAATTTTCTTAGACATATTTGCTCGCAATAATTACCGGCAGCAGCGAAAGGAGGAGCCCCCGAAAATCGGCCGCAATTCAAAGCCACCCCGATTGGGCGCGCGCCCGCGAATTTAGGGGAGGATCGCATCGCAGACGGCCGCGGCCGGCGAATTCACTCGCCGCTCGCTCAGTTTCGCTGCGAGCGCGACGAAAACCGGACGCGGATCTAGAGTGCCGTGGCGGCGCACGGCGCACTGCGATTACGAAGACGACGTGCAACAATCACCGCCGCACACTTGATTGTGACGAGTGGAGTGTAAACAAATCGACCGGCCTTTTCCGGCCTCGCACCTCAAGATTATCTCCTCACACTTTCGAGTTTTAATTGATTAGAGAGCTAGCATTCGCTAAACAAAACAAAGCAAAACAGATACACAAAGTATCGGGACACAAAGTATCGAAAAGTTGAGCGCGAAAAATCGCTCGTAATTTTTTGTGGTGCGTTAGTATAGTGAGCTGTTTCAATTGTGTTGATTTACGTTTTTGTTTATCCAAAAAAACTTTGAATTGGACCTAACAGATACATTGTTTACGTTCACTTAAACGTGTCACCAACGATTTATTTTGTTCCAATTGTAACGCCCGCCTGTAATTCTGTGTTTTAACAATACATTAATTTAAAAACAATAGAATAAATAAAGTTTTCTACAAATATAAAAATTAATGAAGTTCGATAACAACAGTGTTGGTGTAGCTACTTGAAAAGTAAACTCGCATTTCCCGGATTAAATTGCTGGTTGTTTTTGGGCCAGGAGAGTGACGTGTTTAGTGCAACGCAACAGTTTGGAGATTTGTTTATTCTGTTTGTTTGTGACGCGCACTGACGATCATTCATACAAAATTTAGGATTTGTTGGCCCATTACTTAAAAGGTACTTCATTTTCATAACTTCTTTTTTACGCAACGCCACAATGCACCTTAACCATTCCATTACAGGTTAAGTAATTCCCCCTAATTGGGCTTAACGAGAATTCGATATTAATAATTCAGCAACAAATTTCATTTCCTGGCGGTTTTTACGCGACGCTAATTAAAACAGACGTGAATTTTAAAATTGAAGACGCTTCGGAATTGCGTACCTACCCTCATTTGCCCCGGAAAAATTGCTTTTTAATCAAGTTTCCCCGAAAAACTTTTTTGATACTTACAACCACAGAATTCCTTTCATAATTGTCTTTATTCTTCATTTAATCTATTTCATCATCATATTATTCTATATTTAATAGGCACAAGTATTTTATATTTTTATACCACAATTAAAAATTGTGCTAGGCAGTCACGCCCACGAGGCGTTAATCAGCCCTTATTTCCTCACATGTCATGTGTGTCAATTCCCGCGTCCGTATTATGTATCTCAATATGGGTGCACCTACACTCGACCAGAATAAAATACAATAAATCACCCCATTCTGTCGGGCCTAAATGCTAAAGCAGGGAAGTTTATTATTTGTGTGTGGTGGCGCACAACTGGCTGTTTTGTGTGTGTTTTTCCCATTATAACGGGGCACAGGGCACCAAATGTTGTTTTAATGCATTGATTAAGTCATCAAGCAGAAGAGAGCGCGACTGTATCCTAGCGCGCCTAAGGGGAAGCCACCCCAATTTTTATTTCGTTACGTCCCCCGCGGGGGCTTTTAGCCATATAAATAAGGTAGTTCTTGTCGCAGCTTTGTTACTCAATTAAATTCCTCCATTAGGCGGCGTTTTTCCTTAAATCACAACGAGCCCTGCCTCGCTCCCCTTATTGTTGTCATTTATTAAAAAAATTCCCTAGCAGCTGTTATTATTAATTTCAGATGAGTTGCAGGAACCTCTGCGCTTATAACTCTTACGTACAAGATGTTTCAACATTATGACGTTTATGGAACGTAAATTTTAGCTTATTGCTTGGGCGCAGTCTTGGAAAATTCTTGCAATCTTATGTTATTATAACAACACATTAAGTAAAGAAGCAGATTTAGTATTAAGTAGTTAAGCCGACATCGAGTGTATCGCGTGTGGCTCAATTAACCGTTCGGGCCCCCCGTTTTTAATTTCTCCTAATCCGCAGTTATAAGTCCAGTGTTCCCCGATTTAATCTCCGTTATTTACGGCACCTCATAAGCTTTAATTAAAACTTCTTTACATTGTACAACTAACTCGGCTCCAGTCTTATTTTTCAGACAGTAATTTCTTTATTTAATCATACAACGACTTAATTACGTTTTACTAAGTCGTTCGCTGGGGCAAGTACACAAATTCATTTCTCATCCGCCGCTGCGCTAATTTCTCGTCCTTTGTCGACGACGCGATGAAATTGAAAGTATCTGTTTGTTTAAAAAACGAAATTAATATTAATGACGCCTTGGAGCAACAATAGGCTCCCGCTTGTCCCAATTAAATTTCGCTCAGTTAATTTTCTGTTTCCTCTTCAGCTATGTGGATAACGGGAATAGGAAAACAAAGATAAAGATTTTGGGAGTACGTGACGGCCGGAAGGGGTGAGTGGACGCTTTATGGAGACGGCAGGGGGTTAGATGGTGAAATGGGGTTGGGGGTTTTGAGTTAGGGGTTTTTCAGTTAGGGGTTGGAGGTTATGGGTTAGGGGTAAGTGGTTAGAAGTTAGATTAGGTTAGAGGTAACGGATTGAAGGTTAAGGGTTGGAGGGGTTTAGGGGTTGGGGTATAAGGTTTTGGGGTTTTGAAGTTAAAGCTTTCGTGGTTATGGGTTAGGGGGTGTAGTCCAGAAGTAATAATATATAAAGCTGAACGTAACTGTTATGATAACAACATGGGGGGTAGCCACCCTCCGTACTCTTTGTTTTATTCCGGCTACCAGACCGCAGTAGGTACAACACCGAATGTGTTTCGTGTGTTTAGCACGCTATATCAGCCAGCAGTGAATATAAATATTTATTTAATTTCAGCGCTCTATGCATGTAGGCTTGTAATTTCAGCAATTTTCATACTGACGTGGTCGAATAATGGATACTCAGGCTGTATTAATTCCAGTGCCGGGGGTGCTATTGACACTATATCCAGCGCGCTATCAATTTCATTATTCTTTTAGGCTACTAATTAATTTTAGAATACTACAGTATAACATAAATCCATATAACATAATATCATATTATAACGAAATTATAACATAACTCTATAATACAACATAATGCATTATATTGAAATATTATAATTTTATTTTTCGATCCATTTGATACTTATTATAATTATGTATATCATAATACAAAATAACGTAATGCGTATAATATAACATAACACAATAAGCAATAAGTATAGAAAGTGTCAAGTTTTAAAGTCAGGAATACTAGTAGTATGAGAAGCTCGCATGTTGATACCAAGGAAGTAGTTAAACATGTCGCAAAATCAATCACCTCTATACCATCTAACGAACAAGATTTTTAACTACGCAGCTAGTAAGTCATGACCCAACTTATCCAACCAAAAGAAAGTGACGGGCCCGGCCTGCTCCGATAGAGATAATATTTTAATCAAGTTACGTATGCATACGCGTAACAAGTTTTTTTCTTTTATAATGCCTGCAGACTTAGCATTAGCATTTATATTGCTTTCTCTCAAAATATTTAGGATGCTTTCAAGAAAAACGCGCTGAATATTTATAAACATCCAGATTTAGATTTTTAATTTATTGAATGTGTGTACACGGAAATTTTAATTCCGCTATTTATTCGCGTTTAGTGCAAAGAGGCTCGGACCACACATCAAATGTACCGAATCGTATCTGATTCTGCTTTGCATGACAAATTAATAACCGAAGCATCAAACGTCAGGGTAATTAGCCGAGCGCCCAATGATGGATTATTACTTTTTTTGATGAGAATATTTCAGCGGTTTGCCTCATATTTCACAATTGAAATTGGCATTAGGCTGCATTTCACGTTTCAATATGTACTGGATAATTAAGCGTATCATGTCCTAGTTTATCATACACACATGGTAATAAACTCAAAATAAACATTTATATGGGAACAATACTTAACATACATATATACTTAACAATCATATATACTTAATAAACATATATACTTAACAATCATATATACTTAACAAACATATATACTTAACAAACATATATACTTAACAAACATATATACTTAACAAAAATAAATAAACAGTAAATTATTAAAACCACTGTAAGACGAGCGAATGTTTTATCATTCGCAATTATCGTCTTAACGATACACCACGGCTCATGCAAGCGAGAAGACGATAATGTAGATACCTGAAGTAAATGGCGCTGCTACAAGGTAACCACGATGTTCCCAAACAATTTGGGTAATGTTACCCTCTATACCGACGAATTTTAACGCAGGTGATGTTCACCGCAGGACTATTATCCTGCTGCTACGCCCATTAATGGGCCTGGAAAACGCTCTTGTGTTCTTATATTCAAGCTGGAACTGAATGAAAGCTTGGTGACTTGGGGTTTAGAACGCTGAGTGAAAGGGCGTTCAGTGAAACAGTTTTACTTCGATAATGTTAACTGATTCAATGATCTTTCAGTGAACATAAGCGAGTGGGGGTTGAGTATGTATTTAATCAGGTTTTTAATTTTGAATTTTTAATGATCTAATAAGTGAGAAAATGTGTCTTTTACGAAACGGTGAGTAATTAGGAAGAGGGTAACGATTTATGTACAGTTACAATAAAGACTGAAATGATTTCAAAGTCTGTGATAGTTTGAATAAGACAGTCTTTCTGCTTTATTAAATTTGCAATGAACAGGACATAAATAACGAGACTCGATCTTCGTAAAATGTTGTAAATTAAGCCTGCGAACGAAATACACTACAATTCGAACATCATGTTTGTTCGTTAGTTTGTTATAAACAATAGAATCACAAATTTCGAAAAGATCCCACTTTTATTTCCGCTCATAATGCAATGGTCTTTAATTGAACGTACAAAAATTAGGGAAAAGCAAATTTAAAAAAATTTCCTAAATGAACCGTTTTAGAAATTTGTTATTTATCTTCAAGTACTTCTTAGTTTTTTTTTGTTTTATTTCACCAGAGATAAAAAATGACTTGAAATTATTTATGATGAAAAGTTATTTTGCATTCGCAAAATTATTATAAGTACGTATTTTGAAGTGTTGGGCCTGTTTGTTTTTGTTTTCACCAGCGTTTAAAAAGTTCCTGACAGTCATTAATTTTCAACAAACCTGATCAATCAACGAGGTGATGTAAAGTTACCCTAAATACTATTGTTCTCAATTTCCGGTCAACTAACAAAGGGTATAAGAATTTATATTTATAAGAATTTGCAATTGATGGGACAATAAAAGTCCCTTTTCTTAATAAAAGAAAATTCGAAACAGTTTCTTTTACACAAAGCCTTATATTTCAATGGTTTGGAAGGCCCAAACGTAAGAAGCTTCTACGGTCTATTTCCGAAAATGTTCTCAAAAATGAGGAACGTTATTAAATAATAGGAAACCATTTACAAGCGAGACAGAAGAAAATTTCCCGGTCTCCATCTCAAAAAAGATAGCTACATAATGTACTAAGTGGATGGATAAATACCAAATGGATGCGTGTGAAATGTTTGTCTTTGTTTTCACAGGCGATTAAAAATTTTCTGACAGTCAATAATTTTCATTAAATTAAGGAAATCATTCTATTTTAAATCTGATCAATGAACGAGGTGATTACTTGTGATTGCGAATTTTCTAAATATGTATATTTTTATTTTTATCCATCCGATTGTATTACATTAACAAATCACTATATAAAATAATAAACATTCTTTAATAATGTCAGGCGATACTTAGGCTCCGAATCTATCCCCGTTGTATTATTATATTACATACAGTGAAACCTCGATTTATCGTTTGTGTAGGAACCGGTTAGAAAAAACCATTATCGCAGGATAACGATCATAGCACGTTAATATGCATACATAGGCATTTGTTGGGAGCGTGAGAAAAAACCGTTAAATGCGGGAAAACGAAACTTGCGGGAACAAATAACCGAGGTTTCAGTGCATTAGTAAAAGAAAACACACTTCACATTTCATATGATACAGGGTGCGTTCGGCATAGAGATTGGAGTACTCCGGGCATACTCGAATTACTCTACTTCCACATAAAGAAGAACATATTAGATGGATTAAAAAATGCAATAGAGTCATTTGAATAAGCTCGGAGTTACTCCGATCGCTATGACGAATGCACCTGCAGATGCACGTGATTTGATATTTTAAAGCGCTACCTAGGAGTCAGTAGCTGAACTATTTCGATAAATGGAAGACAGTAATTTCTTCATTTTCGGAGTTGGCGTATCTTTGTTTTGTTTTTGATATGTGTTTATAATTAATATAACGAAAAAAAAGTATTAAATGTACACTGTAAAATTAGCATTAAATAATTAATATGTAATAATACTATAAACTAGCAGTTTCATCGTATTTACAGCGCGTCATAGTAAAAAGAAAAATATGGAGTGGTCTCTACTCGACTTTCTCGCATATTTCTAAGTTGCACTAGACAAGAAAAGACAGATTCACATTAGGATTCAGAGTGATTTTTGAATAATTTTGATATTATATACACACGCATATTTAAAAAACAGATAAAAAAGATTACTTCCGGTTGGCCAATTGTCCTAAAATTTGATATATGTGAGTTTTTCGTTATTTCCAGAGCTAGTACAAAATTTGAAAATAGCGTGTACAAAAAACCAGTTTCTTTTGTACACCCTATAGGGAAAACCAGTCTTTTGTGCATGCGACTTTTGCCCTTACCAGTTTGTGCGGTGTGCACATTTCGGATATCCACACTGTACCCGCGACATACAACATGAAATTCCACTCAATATATCAGTTATTGTTATTGATAAATATAATTATTTTCACCACATAAGTTTTTTAATAAAAGCATATATTAAATTTTATAAATTTTGGCTGATTGTGACATATTTCTTTGAGTCCAAGACCATACAAGTCTACCAATAATGATACGGACATCGTAAATAGAGAAAGGCAAAAATCATCCCGATTGAACGCATATAGAGATATTACAGGAAACCTAAAACTTGGCGGTTGCCTTGCGCAGATAAGATTTTATTTTTTTTATTTGGAATAATTATAAAATGACACTATGTAAGTTTTTTTTGGTGGAAAATGGTGGCAATAATTATCTTATAATTTTGACCTTAGTATATACATATAAGTAAATCATATGTTTTACTTATTACATGTAATAACCCAACAATTAGTACTTTATATTCCAATATAATTGAAATATACCCAAGCGCAATTTCTAAGTACTTAATGAATTATAATTCAATATAAAATACATACGATGTAATAAATGTCTTTTATAAAATATTTTTGTAAGAAAAAGTGACCGAACGTCAACCACACGTGCAATGCTTATTACTCATTCTGCCGGTCGGCATGCGGCAAGTTTAGGCGGTGTTGCCGGTTGTTCGGAGACCTGTGAATTTGAACAACTACGGACATCTACTTCACGTAATTTAATTTTAGATATTAAAGCTCTATTTGTGATTTTATCGCATTTTGCTATACCACAACTTTTATTCCTATTTACATGTACAATAGCCGTTAGCATTTTTTTTTTAATTTCCAAAAATTTTGGTCTAAAATATTTTTTTTTGACCAATCTACAGGGAATTTCAAAAAACAAAATGCTAACAGGCTAGGAGAAAAAAAATGGAATATTATGCCGTTTGCTTCATGGCGATATCTTATTCCTACGCGAAAAAATATCTAAAATATGTTTTAAGGTATGACTAGCTGCCTCTTAAGACATGTGCACAGATTTAACCGCGCGCCTACACCAATTGTGCAAATCTAGGCAATTCAATGCTTTTCCTAAAATATTACCTACGACCACATCTACTACTCAAATTAGGTGTAACTCTTGATATGTTTGCTCCAAAATTACGGCCAAAGTATCCCAATTTTTTTTTAATACTGAAGATTCTTTTTAATACTGAACATTCTTTCGCAAAAAAATAAAATGTAAGACAGTGAGCGATCCGGCGGGAAGGCTTTGAATTGCTGAGTGGGACTCACCTTAAGGTAAACATGCATAATGCAACTAACAACTCCGCGTCCATTAGATTTGCATAGAGGCCCTTGAGCGCCCTGTGCACTCGCGATGTGTACAAACGCAACACACAGCACACCGAGATCAAAGCCGTCATAATTCGCCATCTAGGATACTTTCAGTAGCTCGCTGCGATCCAAGAAATTAAGCCTCGCGCTGAAGCGGGAAATTTTCCTTTGTGGGATGTTTATGAGGGCGATTAGCAGAAGGATGGTGAAACAGATGCCTGAGGGGTTAAAGTTAGACTGCTTAAAACATCATGAAGTTAAAACATTCAGAACTGAGGCATCTACAGCTCGCTACATTCAAACCTGGAATATCTAGGTGTCAAAGGATTCCGAATTGAAGTCATTCAGAACTCGGTATATCCAGAACTCTAAAAGTTCAGAACTCAAAAAGTTCAGAATTCAAAAAATTCAGAACTCAAAATATCCAGAAATTAAAATATACAGAACTTAAAATATCCAAAACACAAAATACACAGAACTCAAAATATCCAAAACTCAAAATATCCAAAGCACAAAAAATCCAAAACATAAAATATACAGAACTCAAAATATCCAAAACACAAAATATCCAAAACATAAAATATCCAAAACGCAAAATATCCAAAACACAAAATATCCTAAACACAAAATATCCAAAACACAAAATATCCAAAACACAAAATATCCAAAACACAAAATGTCCAAAACACAAAATATCCAAAACACAAAATGTCCAAACCACAAAATATCCAAAACGCAAAATATCCAAAACGCAAAATATCCAAAACACTAAATATCCAAAATTCAAAATATCCAAAACACAAAATATCCAAAACATAAAATATCCAAAATACAAAATACCCAAAACACTAAATATCCAAAACTCAAAATATCCAAAACTCAAAATATCCAAAACACAAAATAATCAAAACTCGAAATATTCAATACTCGAAATACTCAGAACTCAAATAATCCAGATCTCAAAAAATCCAAATCTCAAATAATCCAGATCTCAAACTATCCACATCTGAAACTAGCTAGAAATAAATAAATAGATCGAAATGGCGATAAAGCATGAAAAGGCCATGCCGCAGAGAAAATCCTCAAATGAAACAAAAGGATAAAAACGAACTGAAAGGGGAATGGGCGCTTTCATTTGCGTATACATATAAATATCTGTCTGCAGGAATCTGTTTGCATTTGTGAAGTTTGCATTGCTAAATCCCGTTTGCGAGTGAGGCCATTCAATTTTTGGTTTTCTGTTTGTCGAACGTGACCAGAGCACTATAAGATTACATTCCCTAGAGAATAATAATTCGAGACCTAACTTACTTGAATTCTTTGTCTTGGTCCAGGAGCACCTCCTGAACGGAATATTCGACAATCACAGCCGCTAGTTGCCTATGGAATTGTTGGGTAACCTTATCGGTTAGCTCTGTCCAGAAGGTTTTAGCTAAGGTTGCATCTTAAAAAAAATAAAAACTAAATTAAAATGAAAGAAAAAAATAGACGTAAAGTATAATTAAATCGATCTACCTCAAACTTACCAATATCCAGGCCAGTGGTCTCGTTCTCAATTTCCTCCCCTTTCTCATAGTAGCTCACCTTGAAGAAAAAAGGATGATTGTATTCGCGGCTATTCTTAGCCCCAAACCACAAACGATAAATAGAAATATGGCGGCAATCGCATCCTTTGACATTACAGGCCGCTGTATTATTCATTCAATAACGAGTATAGGCCATTCAATTTCGAGTGATATTTCTCAAAGGTCGACCCTGAATATTCCATACAACAAAGAGTGGGCCGATCTTGTTTCTCCTTGTTGTTTTCGAGCCGTGTGTACTCGTTCGCGACTTAATAATTCGTGTTGTTTGCCTACTTCTATTGAAAGACATGGCGTGGGACTGAGCCGATTCTGAGGGCTAACGAGATCGAAAAATGAACTCTTCGGTCCACCGCACAGAGGCTCAAATACATGATCTAGGTGAACAAAATTCGCAAAATTTTGATTTTGGAAAAAAGCAAATATATACCCTACTTATCATGTAATTGAAGACGTAAAACCGGAAATAACCACAGCAATGTTATAAAGAGCTCCTGAGGAATCAGGGTAATGAAATGCTTACCAATCGATATTAAAACTTTAAATCAACTTATTTGTTATTAAGAATTTGTCGATAAACCTTTTATTTTCTTAATATTTGAATTTTGCCCACCTAAATCATGTGTTTGGGCCACTGTGCATCGTGGCAGCAAATAGAATTCACGCGAAATAAAATTATGCACTTACCTTCACGATCACATCCGTTGGGATATACGTCAAGTCGTAGTTCTCCGGGCAAAGTGAGTCTTCCCTAACGTAGAGGCCGACCTTTCCCTGGCACGTCACGTTTTCCAATTTAACGCTGAAATGTTAAAGGACGTCATATTGTCATTTTCAGTTACTTATATCATATACAGTTGAGTAGTTTTCCTATATAAACAACATTAATTTGTATACTTACTTACATAGATTAGGTTAATTTAGAAAAGAGAATAAAACTTACACAATTTTGCCATTATGTGTGACTGGAAGAAGTTTTCTGAGAGCCTCGTTGTTGGCCTCATACTCTCCCTCAACTTTCAAGGTGCCTAAGTTGAGGATCCAGTTAAGGGTTAAGTTTTCCAAGTCTGCCCCTAACTGGTTAATTCGGAAGTCCGGCTTGTTTGTTAACTTTAAATTC
Organism: Quadriops clusia; assembly: GCA_033557875.1. Taxonomy (NCBI): domain Eukaryota; kingdom Metazoa; phylum Arthropoda; class Insecta; order Coleoptera; family Hydrophilidae; genus Quadriops; species Quadriops clusia. Next base: position 6,432 of record JAWQRP010001771.1, on the reverse strand, counting down.
CTTAGTTCACTGCATAAGTACATGAAACAAATAAAACAAAATAAAGAATAATGTAAAATAGTACAGAATAGCTTAAAATAATAAAATAATTAAAAATCGTGGAAGAGAATTGAGAGTTCAATGTTCCCAATTCCCACCCTTTCCTCTAACCTGTTACTTCACTTTGTTCTACCTATAAGATTTAAGGGATGATGGATTTCGTTCATAAAGTTTTTGCTGGCAGTCTGGTAATTTGGAGGCCTGACTACACGAAAGAAAACGCTAAGGGGAATTATTACCAAACTAATAAATAACAACGAGGGTTGATTGCCCTACCCTCCCTATCCTTAATAACGTGAGAGGCAATTCTAACGAAATTTGATTTTCTTTTATTTTTTAAACAATATTTACAATGTTGTTTCATCAATTAACAATGATTTTACCACAGATTATTTGCGATTTACCCAGCAAATAATAATTTTCTAAATTTATTCATAAATATTAAACTTTATTCATAAATTTTACATAACTTTTTATTTAAATTTTTGATTTTTTATTTAAAAATTTGATTTTTTATTTAAACCTCAAGGTGAGAAATGTGTTGTTGCCCTCTTCGTTATTACATTTTCCAGCCCTTCAAGCCCGCCGTTATAGGTCTAGACACGAAGAGAAAAAGGCCGAGGGCTTTATATCCCCAGATATAATGGACTCATGTCTGTGCATTTCGCTATATTCTGTCCGAGCATTTGCTCGCCCACGAGGGCGAGCCGAGGGCGAGTCGAGGACGAGTCGAGGGCGAGTGGAGGGCGAGTCGAGGGCGAGTCGAAGGCGAGTCGAGGACGAGTCGAGGGCGAGTTGAGGGTGTCGAGGGTGAGTCCTCCATCAATTTCGGATTTCGCCCGTTTTCGTGCGTCATTATTATTTTCGCAAAGCTCTTCACTTGTGCCTTTGAGTCGCCGGCGACAGGGACGTTTTATTCCGCATTCGGAGGCGATTCTCCCTAATACATCCCAGACCGAGATTTTCGCACAAAAGGATCCAGGGACTTCTCTTTCAGAGGGCAACTTTAAATCCGGAAATGCAATTTTTGTTTCAATTTGACGGCTTTCTAGGGCGGTTTCCTGCACACAATTCTGTTTCGAACGGATGTCTGGGAATGAAATAGTCATGTGGTCGCAAGGATGGCTTCAAATTGCGCATCAGAACTTTTTAAATCCTTGATTAACAAAAACTGACAGATCTATTGCGATTTTGAACTACTCTTCATTTATTTATAATACATTACATAAGACATATTATATCTTATACTTAGTATATTTTACAGAGTATATTGCGATGGGATGGTGTTTTTGGGACTTGATAATAATATCTGGCTTTCCGTCTCAGGACGTGTAGGTCTTCAATGTGACTTCTTCTGAAACGCTACTTCAGAGTACAATATTATATAAAATATAGTAGTATTAAATAAAATATGTTATATAAAACAAATATTTTATGTAAAATAAAATATTTTGTATAAAATCAAATATTTTGTATAAAATAAAATATTTTGTATAAAATAAAATATTTTGTATAAAATCAAATATTTTGTATAAAATAAAATATTTTGTATAAAATCAAATATTTTATATAAAATCAAATATTTTGTATAAAATCAAATATTTTGTATAAAATAAAATATTTTGTATAAAATCAAATATTTTGTATAAAATAAAATATTTTGTATAAAATAAAATATTTTGTATAAAATTAGCCGGGCAGGGCAGTAAAATTGGTCGTAACTTAAGCGAAACAGATGCTATCCTGAGTAGGTACACTTAAATACCGGCTTTAAGGATCCGGAGGGTCCTGCGAGGCTGGATTATTCGCTTTACGACTTCAGGCCGCATAAAACCGACATAAAAGCTCCGAATCAAATCTTTCTGCTCTTTTCAGACGTTCGAAATATCTTCTGTGGTAGGTATCTACATGCGACGTTCCTAAAATTATTTTTGGGCGCAATGTGCCAAAAAAACCATTCAGGTATACGTAAACCTATGTTAAGGTGGTTTGTATGTTTAAATTTAATATTTAGACCCGCGTATTTAGTCTTAAAAATTTAGATATTATTCTAGTAGTTATTGAATCAATGAACGGTAGTTATTTTAAATTTTTTGGTAGTTGTTTGGTTCGATAACTATCGTAAAGATATCTATTTTTCTAGAAACCGGGTATTATGTATATTATTGTGTAGGTATGTGCATTTAGTAGACATGTACATTTAATTTCATACCATGTATATTTTAAAATTTAGACTTGTATATTTAACCATGTATATTTAACCTTGTGTATTTAACCTTGTGTATTTAACCTTGTATATTATTTACTCTTGTATATTTAGTAGACTTGCATATTTAATTTTATACCATGAATATTTTAAATATTTAGACATGTATATTTAACCATGTATATTTAACCTTGTGTATTTAACCTTGTATATTATTTACTCTTGTATATTTAGTAGACATCTACATTTAATTTCATACCATGTATATTTCAAATATTTAGACATGTATATTTAACCATGTATATTTAACCTTGTGTATTTAACCTTGTATATTATTTACTTTTGTATATTTAGTAGACTTGCATATTTAATTTTATACCATGTATATTTTAAATATTTAGACTTATATATTTAACCATGTATATTTAACCTTGCATATTTATTCTTGTATATTTAGTAGACTTGCATATTTAATTGTATACCATATATATTTTAAATATTTAAACATGTATATTTAACCTTGTGTATTTAACCTTGTATATTATTTACTCTTGTATATTTAGTAGACTTGCATATTTAATTGTATACCATGTATATTTTAAATATTTAGGCATGTATATTTAACCATGTATATTTAACCATGTATATTTAACCATGTATATTTAACCTTGTATATTTAACCTTGTATATTTACTCTTGTATATTTAACCATGTATTTTTAACCTTGTATATTTACTCTTGTATTATTTAACCATGTATATTTAACCTTGTATATTTACTCTTGTATATTTAGTAGACGTAGTTGTTTGGTTCGATAACTATCGAAAAGATATCTATCGTTCCAGAAAGCGAGCATTATATACCATTTAGTAGACTTGTATATTTAGACATATATTTAGCAGACATATATCCAGTAGATTTATTTAGTTGATTTATTTAGTAGGTTTATTTAGTAGACTTATTTAGTTGATTTATTTAATAGGTTTATTTAGTAGGTTTATTTAGTAGGTTTATTTAGTAGATTTATTTAGTAGACTTATTTAGTGGACTTATTTAGTAGACTTATTTAGTAGACTTATTTAGTAGATTTATTTAGTAGAATTACTTAGTAGACTTATTTAGTAAATTTATTTAAAAAATTTATTTAGCAGACTTACTTACATTTGAGTCCCATCTGCAGTGAGGAAAACGTCATCTAAGGGCTGGACCTGCACCCCCTTGTTGTGGAGCCTCACCCCCTCGTTGACGAACGCCTGCAATGTATCATGAAATTAACGCATAATTCCGAAGTTTATGACTGGACACCGCAATAAAATTAGCAATAAACTTGGCAATATAGGCAAATGGTTGAGATCCATTATGTTTGATGGTTCAATAAGCTGCCGGCGTAAAGTTGAACCGCGACGCAACAATCCAGAAAGCTAACAATCCGGGAAGCTAACAATCCGGAAAGCTAACAATCCGGGAAGTTACCAATCCGGGAAGTTACCAATCCGAGAAGTTAACAATCCAGGAAGTTAATAATCCGGGAAGTTGTCCGGACTCCTCCGAACTCCAGGAAGTCCGGAAAGGCATTGATTAATTGGCATAATTTCGTCGATAATTCCGGATGGCGGAAATTTACTGTTTGAACCGGATAGGGTTTGAACTGAGGGGTTCAAACTAAGGGGTTCAGACTAAGGGGGGAGAGTAATAAACGTAATTGGCCCAGACAACGAAGTTGACCACTTAAATATTCATTATTATCAATTATTAGAGTGTGCTTATTACGCGACATTGAAGAAGAGCTTCTGTTTGTCTCGTTTCGCTTTCCATTTCGTTAATTAATTACTTATTTAAGAAAAATTCTAAGGTGTAATTACGCATTAATGATTTATTCTATTAATGAACTTGTTTTTATTTCTTTTCAACTTTAATACTATATTACTTACTTATTTAATAATACATAATTTATTTAATAATATCTACTATAAGCAAAATAGATCAGACACCATAAATTAGTGTTCTTTTCGAGTTAAATGGCGAAGTGTGTGTATGGTTGCCTATCTCTATGTTACTTGACTTCTACTACCTAGAATCCTAATAACTAATTAGGTAAGCAATGTGCTATTACACGTGCGCATTATAAGCAATAGTTTTACTCATCGAAAGAAGTGGTCCAACTTACCCGCTTCAGGTTATCCTCAAAGTTGGTCCTGACCCCAATGAGGACATTGCGCATCTTCGAGGACAGGCCTGCGCTCGAAAACGAGGAAAACATTATACAAGTCGAATAGCCAAATTGTATTTATTACAACTACAAATGCACCAACTATTCCACTAAATGCCGACGTATTTATTTCACAAAGCGACGCGCAGCGAATAGAAAGTTTCTAATAACAAAAACGGTGAGCAACTCGATGGTCCGGATTTTGTAAATTCAAACGTTCAGGCTTCTTGATTTATTCCCTGTTAAACAAGTGGTGCCACCACTTAAGAAATTATACAACTACTAAACAAATGGCAGCACTACTAAACAAACTGCAGCACTACTAAACAATTGATCTGACTACTAAACAAATGATCCGACTATTAAACAAATGATCCGACTATTAAACAAATGATCTAACTGTTAAAGTAATTATGCAACTACTAAAGATTCGATGACACTACTAAACAAACGATATCCTCGTGAAACACACTATTCCCAACTAAACAAATAATGAATTACTTGGAGCGTCCACTTGACGACGAGCGATTAATAAATTTTTATTTCGATAAGTAGAGATAAAAGTGCAGGCGTTCGTAAACGTGTTTTATTTGTTGCTGCCCATCGATACAATGCGAAAGGATTCGTTGTAAATGAAGCGAACGAAATCTATTATTAGCGAGTGCAATTTTTGCACTTTTACGCGCTTCGAGGTGGGCAACACTGCTAGGAAACTCTATAACTATGTAAATGTCTTTTCTTTATATACTCCATTTAAATCGTGCTAGCTGAGGCATTTTAAAATTGGAGTTGTTACATTCTCTGGTTGATAACGTTGGGAATCATATGTAAATTTTTATTTGTTTTTGTAGGTTGCGCGATAAGAGTGATTTTACATAGGTTGGAAGGCATGCATTTGAAGTACACATAAATAGTAATTAAACAAATAATAATTAAATATAATAATGAAATATAATAATTAAAAATAATAATGAAATATAATAATTAAAAATAATAATGAAATATAATAATGAAATATAATAATTAAAAATAATAATGAAATATAATAATTAAAAATAATAATGAAATATAATAATTAAAAATAATAATGAAATATAATAATTAAAAATAATAATGAAATATAGTAATTAAATATGTATTAATTCAATATATAACAATTGAATAAATAATACTTAAATAAATAATAATCAATGAAGATCAAACGTACCCAACGAGGTATCTGTTGAATTCAAACAACCGACATATGCACAACAAAAGAGGCAACAATTTATCCAATATTTGTGTTTTAAAAACATGATGTAATTGAAGTAATAGCAGTGAATCAAATGAACAAATACCGGCTTATCGTAATGCGAATGTAAACCCAAATAAATAAAGGTTATCACATTTCCATGTTTTGCTCGATTCGAATTCGTACATTCCGCTTTTAATTAACGTAGGGCCATAAAATAGTCCCTAATAAAAATAGTAAGGTGGGTAAGGCACTTAAGCAGTTAATACCCTATTTGCGTGACACTTCTGGTGTTCGTTTTACGTTGAAAAATTCAGCCCTGTGGGAAAATCCGCTCTGGAATTAACATTTATGGGCTTTATTCCCTGGAGCAAACATATTCTAATATTCAATTGTATCTAGATGTTACAATAAGATACATACAATTCTATATGCAATACGATCTAAATACCATACATCACCTAGAATTTTATCTAATCTAGGCAACCATGAACACACACACTTTGGAGTTAAGTAAGTTAAATTGGGAAAATTCCCGACTGCTTGTCAACAAACATAATTACCGTCGTACGTACGTACGTCCGTCCGTCCGTCGGTAATTTTTCCATTTTAAGGAATACGATTTCTATGGTGAGTGTGTATCGATGGTTGCGCCACTATGAAAAAATCGCATTTTAAAGAACATCAATAAGTTTTGTAAGGGAGAATTTAACTACTTGCATCAACAAATTAAAAAGCAACGAAATA
>JAWQRP010001770.1:0-17752 GCA_033557875.1 Quadriops clusia | reverse complement strand
AGACCAAAATCGGTGGCAACCGATGGAATCATCAAGTATACAATATCTTTATAAAAAAATTATCAACATGACTGCCGTGTTTACAGACTCTTAATAAAAAAAACTGTGTTTTCTAGTAAAAGGCAGGATGAATTACACCGAATATTATTCTAACCCTATGAACTGGGTAAAGAAAAAAAATAAGGAAAATATACAAAGCTGTCGGGAGAAAACTTCTGTTTTATCACGAAAACGCTCCCAGCCACAAAGCGCTCAGTATAATGAGTAAAATTCATGAATTGCACTTTGAAGTTATGCCTCATGCACCCTATTCAGCAGTCTTGTCTCTTTGGGATTTCAACCTATTTCCAAAGTTGAAAAATTCCATGTTGGGAAGAAACATGTATTCAATTCCGAAGTTACCTCAGAGACGGACGCCTATTCTGCAGACTTGGACGAAAGGATGCACATAAAAAGCATCCGATCACTGAAGCATATGTGGCGCAAATGTATACAAAAATTACGAGATTTTGTAAAGAAATAAAATGAATTTATCTCAATATATTTTCTCCTTCCATGTTCGGAAGTTATCACTTTATCCTCGCAAAGGAATTAAAAAAAGACAAATATAGTTAAGGGCCTTTGTTTTTATGTAATTATTATTCTATAGGAATAAATATTTGCTTTCAATACAGATTTGTAATTTGATGACTACTTTTCTATTATATTATCAAAAATATTGATCTTATTTTATTACAATTTTCTAGTGGTGTTCTATCTTAATAGTTTGCAAAGCAATACTATATTTAATAAATATGACTCATTTTTATTGTGCTAGAAATGCATGAATGTCTTAATAATTGGATCAGAAAATGAAGTTTCACTAGATACAAATCTCAAGGCACTAAATCCTTGTAGTTACGCTTCTCAAGTGGAATAGATTTTCAGAGTAGATACATATAAATCAATTCTTTCTCGCAAATTTAATACAACTTTACGAATTCCCTGTTGTTGCCAAAGTGCAGGAAGTGACACGTTTTATTTATACCGAAACTTTTGCCCCCTTTCCTTGTGACAGTCTTGATTTGATATTAACAAAGCCTAAGCAGTAGTTTTACATTACCATATGTATACATTTTAAAAATTAAATTTCAGTGTGCATAAATGTATAATATTATTTCAACAAAAATGCAAGCACTTTTCAAAATGTTGCTGTAATTATGTTTTTATAACCCATTATTCTGTTATTATAACCCATTAGAGTTACCTAAACTACTTTAACATATACTCATTTCTCATACCTGTCAAGTTTGTAAAGAACTCAGTGTTCATTCATCATCTACACATTTCTACAAAGCAATCATTACTAACGACATGATATATTCTCTTAATATCTGTCAGAAAGGCAATTACTTAATTCAACATCGATTACAAACAGCTTTATATTTGTGTAGACTTGAACACGATTACTCGTGAATCTGTTTTGGGTAAATATATGAAATGGTTATTATTGAAATCATTTTATCTAAAGTAAATGAAAATTTCTATTACTGTTAGAAAAAATTAGATGTATTAAAATAAGTGTAAAAAATTGCAAAAAGCTATTTGGAAATTCCTTAACAAACAAATTTATATTTTTAAGAAATAATATTATATTTTCAAATCATAAAAAGATGTATCCTACCTTCTCATCATTGCTTTCGAGCATAATGTCCAACCAATGATAGAACGGTCCATCCTCGGCGAGCCCTTGAGAATCAAAGCATGGTCCACAGCACAATAACGCACTCATTGCTTGTAATGCTGCGAATTGCAGGTCGGTGCTCTTTTTGTGGCTAGAATCCGTCTCTACAGCAGCACTAGTCTTCACTGGAGCCACATATTTTCCCGACCAGGAACAAAACAACATGAACAAGTTCCGACGAAGGTCTCGCTTTAACAGTGTTCTGCAAGTGTCCACTACAAAATATAATAACGATGTTGAAACACAGCAGCAAAAAGATATTGTTCAAAAACTTACAGCTAAAGCTTTTAATCATTTTTCGAAGAAAGTTGCAAAAATGCAAAGTTATTTCTTTAACAGCACTTGAATTCTTGTCTGGTTCACTTTCCAAGTACAATCTTGTACCATCCAGATATTCAATGAATGTAGGATGCAAGGCTTGTATGTCTCTGTCCAAAATATAGGAACTGACCCCAAATGTACCATACTCAGCTATTAGTTCCAGAACTTTCACAAGTTGTAGGCGTAGAGCATCTCGCCTTCTTCTCCTTCGAACATTTTCTTGTTTGCGATCAATAGCTTCACGAATATAAAGCATTAAGTCTTCCATCAAGTCTCTATAATTAAGACAATAATATTGAAAGGTATGGTCAAAAAATTTTCCTAAAGACTTACTTCAGAGCATCACTATTAACATTTCCTAGGGCAAACACTGATGCATCACGTACATCACTTACTTCGCAACGCAATAAAGGGACAACAAGTTTGTATAATGCTGTTGGAGAAACATTCATGCCAGGAGTCTTATTGTCACTACGTTCCGCACTTAAGCTATCTGGAGACGAGCTGTTAAAATATCAAAAAAACTGGATTATTAAAAATTCTTACGAATAAACAACTATAGAAATCACAGCCATTTAACATAAAGAATTTTTTGTGTGACCTAGTGCTTAACTTATATACAGTGCCAGTATTCGTAAAATTGAAGTAATTAAATAAATTCAAAACTTTGATATAAACCGAAACCTAGTTGGTCTATTGGTTGTAAATGTTTATTCATTTTTTCCATATTTAATAACTGTGCACTTAAACCTAGAAATTGCAGTGTAACTTGCATACCAGAACAATAGCTATTCTACCTAAAAGTCTCTTAAAAAAAGTCATGAAGAGAAAAAAATCAGAAAAATAAATAAATAAAAAATAGAATCACCTGGTCCTTTTATGTTTCCGAATCGCAGACAGGGGCAAAGTAAACCTCCCCGTTGAAACAAAACCCGTTGTTGGTTGAGCCAAATTCTCAAGGCTTGAGCTCAGATCAAGTGGCTCAACAGTGCCATCCAGAGAACTTAATACCACAAAAATTCAAATTTAGTCAGATCGTGAATTGCTAGACAGAAATTTGCCCCAAAAGCTCCCCAAGAAAATGTGATGAGACTATTAGACACAAATCAAAACGAAAACTGGTCAAGTACACATGCTAATAAGCATTTACTGAACTTTTGAAAACATGACTGCGACGGTAAGCAACATACAGGTCAGATCAAAGTGAATAAACAAAAAAGCATTTAAAACTCTCGAATTACAAGTGATATAATGTATATATGCGATTTTAGGCTTTTCAGGCCATTGTTATGTAGAATATAGGTTTCAGGTCTTAGCCAGGTTTTTTAGCAAGGATTAAGCAGTACCGACATTTTGGGTAAATTATGGTCCTAACTTAAAAGTTTAGTTTTACAACTGATGAGTCATTGAAGTGTTAGAAAGTAAAAATAATTCAAACTATGGTTCTTAATATTTTAAAATCTTTAAAAAAAGTTTTTCTGTTAGAATTGTTTTTCATTAACACACTTTTTGGATTTATTTATTCAATAACTACATTTCAATAAATACGTGTTCTGACGAATTCCATAACTATTTTTCATTCGACCATGCATCCATCAAATTATAGCCTATAGTTAAATATGTTTAAAAGTAAATGACTGAAAAGTATAATTTTATTAATAGTACATTAATAAAAAATTAAAACCTTGTTTAATTGAGACAATTATAAATGAACAGAGATAAAGTACAAATTAATGCCCAATTTATTGTTTACATAAATAACCTTTCACCTTTAAAGCTTTGCTGAAGCACATTTATGTATATGAGTTTGAATTATTTTATTATTTTTCTTGGAATGCAAAAAGTTTGGAATTTTTTACATACCTGAGGCTTAGGTCTGGACTTGCACACCTCACAATTGGGCTTGGTATTGGAGGGACAACACGAAAAGCAAAGGTAATGTAATTTTTCCAGACGTGTATGTAGATATCCCTTTCGCTCACAGGTTTCTTTAAAGTGGTAGAGCTTCTTAATAAAGAGGCTCTATTATCATTAACTGGGCTATAAAATGATATAGTTTGTTAAATAATATGAAAATTACTTGTTTCATATATTTCAATTAAGATATTAAACTTACGTCGGATCAATCACTGGATATAACGTATTCACACGAGTAAATACTATAGGCCAAGTGTGTCCAACAACTGTGGGGCAAAGAGTCAAAACCCTTTCTCGTTCCAAAAATCCAAACAAACAAGTGCTCCAAGCATCAACAGTGCTTAAATTAAAGCTAGAGCCGGACTTTGTGTTGCCATCTTCATGTAAACCAGCTGTCCATATACAAGCATTTCGTTCGGCTAACCACTGTAAGTCAACATTTGCCACCGATTGCACTGCTGCTTTTTCTGTGGCTGGCAAAATTGGAACGCATTTGTCAACAACTTGTGGGCAACATTGGTCCATTACATCGATTACTGGTTGATCTTCAGAGCAGCTAAGGGTTTTTAGTAATATTTTGGCATCTTTTAAAATATGTACTGAGAGTCTTCGAGTTGATAATCGATAGTTGCAAAGCATTACAAGTGCATAGGCCTCTACAAGATGAAGGACTGATGATAAAGGCTCTGGCTTTGGTATGTCTGTTCTCTTTGAACCCAAATCTCTAGATGTTGGTTTAGTATCATTCGTCTCCTTACCTGAGGAAAAAATTATATTTCTGTATTATCCATGTACAGAAAATTTATTATTTTATAGTCAATTTTTTTCCCCAAAATGAAATACAAAATAATAATTTTTTGATTAAATGCTTACCAAGTCTCATACTAGCATTAAGATTTGCATTTGGTGATGTTAAAGCATTCTTCCAAGCAGTTAAAAGTTGCAAGAGCATCCTCAATCCGCTGTCGATCAATTGAGGGAAAGTATCCAAAACATCACGAGCCAAAAACTGCGTGAAACCCCACAATACATCTTGTCTCCAATCGGGGAAGTCTACAACTAAAGTCTGTAAACTCTGAAAGGCCAAACCTCTTAACTCTTCATCCATGTGCACTGTCAACCTGGACAGTAGATCTACTAACTCTGAACCAGTCATACCATCCGGTATAAGTCTTGGCACAGCTGCCACGCAAGTTCTGAAGAGATCAATTCTGGGCTTTCGCTCTCCTAATTAATTAGAAACAGATTATAATATTTAGTGCATTTAATGTACAGATAGAGAAATTCTATTTCTTCTAGCAAACAATTATGGATTTATTATTGAAGATCAAAGAACAAAAAGGTTTATAGCAAGTAACATCATTTCTAGTTTTATTTTATTTGTTGTTCGAAACTTATAAAAACTTGTCATTTTTTTAAAGATGTTTTGTTTGTAGACAAGTCTATAAATTTAGAATTAGATAACTTCTGTTATAATGAATATTAATCAAACAGAAAAAATCATAAACCACTTTAAATATTATTGAAAACTTCTCATTACCTGTGATCATCTCGTCAGGTTCCTTATTCACATTCTGCGTACTTGTCATCATCATAGGTCGCCCATACTGGACATCGAGAGCTCGCAAAATATCAACAAACACCCTACGAACATGGGGAAAATAGGAATGCATGCCGATGCTCCTAGCTGTGTCTTCAGTGAGCATTTTATTTAGGAATGTTTTACGAACTCGTAATGTGTTGCCGCTAGGGAGCACTCCCATAGATCTTGGCATAGGTGGTTCACCTTCCTTTTGTTGCAGACTATCGGCGACGACGAGAAAAGCCCTCAGACCGATACTCATCCTCTCAGGAGTTAATATGATTTTAATCGGTCGTCCCACTGATAGTAAGTCGAAGACTATCTCCCTCATAGCAAAATCCAAACGTTCTTGTGCTATGAATTGAATGATCTTTACAAATATGTTTAGCGGGCTATCTCGAGGCACAACCGCTTTTGATCCTTTTGGAAACAGGGAGTTTACGATGCTTTGTAGTCGTGATTGTGTCGCCGAGTTGCTTTCACATTTGATACGAATCATATAGACCCAAAGCAGGCGGTAAAGGGATTCTAAAGCAACACGACACATCTTTGGATCTCTATTCTTTAAGTGAGACAGGCACATTGCTAGAAAGTAGTGCCAATTTTGTAGGAAGAATGCTTTTTGGCTTACACATAATAAGCAAGTTACTAGAGGGAATAAAGCAAGACGATGTTTTGATTTTGTGCTGGCGTCTAATGTTTGTGAGTACAGCATTTCTACAAAATTTTTCAAGCATGGTACGTTAACTTCGTTCTTTACAGTCTGTAAATAAAAAAATTATGTATTATTAGCAATGTAACCATTATATTCTTTATATTATTATATTAGCGTATAATTTACTAATATTAGAATAGGGATTTTCCCTAATTTTACTTTTCTGTAATTAGTAAAGAACGTCTATGATATATTTCTGGAATCCAAAATTTAAAACCAATTAAAAGAATACAAAAGTTTTTATGCATGTACTTGTCATACCTTTCCAAATGTATTACATTTTTTATAGGTATATCATCAAATTATGCTAGTAAATGTCTTTATTACTTAAAGGATATGATCAGGCATATACTTATAGGCGCAAAAAGATCATACTATCTTCGAAAGTGTTCAAGCTGATTTTGAGGACAAATTATTTGTAAGAGATCTCTAAAATGTACATTCTTTTTGGAAAAAAACCAATTTGGAATTTAATCCTTATCTTTTATAATTTTATTTTAATTAATATTAATAAACCATATGTCCTGGTTTGACCGAGACTGCCCGGGTTTTAGGCATCGGTCCCGGTGTGCTGTCCGGATAGGTATTTTGTTCCGGTTTTTCATGTCACAATTTAAAGCATGATAAAAATGATATTTATGTCCGATTGAACGATACAAATCATGAAATTTTGTGATGACCTTTTTTTTGTCATCAAATATTAACGGACTTCCCATCAAAAAAGAGATATGTCCAGAGTCCGACCCGGTTTGAAGGTTAATAAATATGATAACCCTATGTATGAGATATGTAAAATTCATGAAAATCCGTTACACTACTAAGAAAAATCATAAATATATTTATATGTTCACCATTATTTATTTACTAAAAATTATTTTATACGTACTAAAAAAACATACAACAGTAATAATAACAAAACATAACGATATTTATCCCCCAAAACCATAGAGTGTTCTTCCTTGCCGTTTCAATGCATATACAACATCCATTGCTGTTACAGTCTTCCGTTTAGCATGTTCAGTATAAGTGACAGCATCACGAATTACATTTTCCAGGAACACTTTGAGAACCCCTCTAGTTTCTTCATATATAAGTCCGGATATACGTTTGACACCTCCTCGACGAGCTAATCGCCTTATAGCTGGCTTAGTTATCCCTTGGATATTATCTCGCAATACTTTCCGGTGACGTTTAGCACCTCCTTTCCCTAAACCTTTCCCACCTTTACCACGGCCACTCATTTTTGGTTGTTTTTTTATAATAAAAACTTTAATTATCTTATGAAGTATAGTTACTCTTTAATCCTTCTTGATATATACTTAACTTTTGTACGTAAATGCAATTATTGTGACAATTCAGTTTATAACCAACTAGGTCACTATGAGAACTTATCATTTATTTTCATTAACAATACCTACTATGCCTGTTATTGTTATTCTTAAAAATAAAGCCGTTGTGCACAGTGATTAGTTGTCAGACCTTAAGATTCTTTCCAACAGTGGGATTTGTATCGTTCAATGTACGGTACAGGGCCAATCAGACATTTAGAAATTACCATAGAGATCTATATTTTACTGATTTTACCAGTGGACCGGACCTGTATCGTACACAAAACTATCTAATCATGCTGTTGGAGAGATTTGTTAATCAGTCAACCATATGATTAAAATGTTTAATGTCTTTCTTATAATTCATTGAGCATTTAATTAAATTAAAACTATTACGGTGATTATAAAAATAACAAAATCGTACTTACAGCTGCCACAGGAACCAATATTTCAACAAATAATCCCGCCAGAGCATGTTTAATATCCTTATCCTTCACTTCCAAGAAATATTGCGCACATTCTTGCATAAACTGGAATGATGCTTCAAACTCCTCAATTGGAACCATTTTCACTCGGAAAAACTTCATGCCCATCAACAAGCTTATAATGCTCTGCGTTGTGTGGGGACTAGGATCTTTGTTTCTCAGTTCCTTTAATTCATTCATAAAACTAGTCCTTACCGACATAAAACGAGACTGAGCTAACACTCCAATCACTTCTGCATACAAATCGGCTATTATATGAATGTTTCCAGCATTTGGTCCACTTTGTATTCTAAAAATAATTATATATTTTAAGTATCTACCTTGATTTTAAAAAACATTTACATATTTTGCCATTAGGTTAATAGTAAATAATTTCACAATACTTACCCTTCCCTATATTTAAAATGCTTGAAAGCAATGTTTTCAATATACAGCACTAGGTCTTCATGGCCGGGATGAAATGACAACTGTCTTAAAACTTCAATCAAAACCAAACAGAATATAAACTCTACAGCAAGATCTCTTCTTTCTTGCTGAATGTCAGCTTCGCTTCTTTCTATGGTTTCAGGAACACTTCCGGATACAATGGAAATTATACCTTTCCCTTTCTGGTCAACTTTCTTTTGTTCAAGTACAGATTGTTCTGATATTTGTCGTTCATACCAGGAAAATAAAGCTCTTAGTAACGATGGTAAGCAATGTTCAGCGACAGAACCAAAGGCATTTAACAATTGATCAAATTGAACGTCTTCTCCTCGTTGTAGAACTTTTGATAAAGGTTTTTCCTGAGGCTCCGCCATGACTCCCTCGATTTTCTTTTCTGCTTGAAGTGTAAAATCAGCAAAGAGACTGCGCATCACAAATTCTCCTGGTCGGATATCCATGTCGATTATTGGTCCTACACAGGGATGTGGAGATCTTTCTTTGTGAGCACCCCAAGGCAACAATGTGCCCCTTGTTGAAGAAGAAGTGCTAGCTGTTACACTTCCATATTTGTATTCCGGCTCTTAAATAAATGAAATTAAATGGAATTCAGCACATACAGATATTAAAAGAAATTGTATGTATGCATACGTTTATAAAAAAATATCAAATGAAAGGAAAAAAGAACCAGGTGGTATGATATTCACAATTTTATACAGCTTCTTCTGAGTGTTATTGGCTATTTATCATTGATCGACTCAACGAACATAACTAATGAGTAAAAAACATTCTGAATTTTTTAATCAATCCATCATCACAAAGTCTGAATAATCTGAGCTTTGTTGTTTATAATTAAAATTACCTGGAGAACTTCCAGAAGCATTAACAGTTGAAGTTGTGGACTCACCACCAGAAGAGCAACTAACTTGCACAGTGGGGCCAGAAATCGAACCTTTCTCTGTCAAACCGGATAAAGATGTATGTCCACTTTGGGTATCCGATCCAGAACAAATGCTGTGAGAAGAATCCACATCCGAATCTTGGCCACTTGACACTTCTAAAAATTTAAACAAAGAATCCGTCAGTCCTTGAAAAACATTCAACAAACCACATATCATAGTAAATGAAAAACATGTGCTGTATTTTGGACGCAGTGAATATCAAAATTGAACGCTAAATGATAAGAGTATTTTGCACCTGAGAAAAATGCCGCACCTATTGTTAATGTAATCGGAATGAGTGCATCTTTTTTATTTTCTAAAAGGAACTGATTATTAGTTGTGTAAACAAGTAGGCCTCAGGTGCTCAGAGTTTTATCTACAGGGACTGATAACAAAATTAACATAAGTTTTGTGGTTGTGGCAAACAATGGTTGTAGATACCAATCCATTACAGTAGTAGTCTTGTTGTTCATAGTGAAAAGTTTAATTAATCTTTAACTTAATTTTCATATAAGATCTGGGATTATTTAGTATACTACAGTTAGACGCATTAGTGAAATTTAATGGGTACGATGGCTTCTAAATTTATATTCTTTTAAATCTACCCACACATTACTTTACAGCAATTCTCTAAATTACTTTTATAATTGTGTTTAATTTAATACTAATATGTTTATCTAGAAATTATTCTCCATAAATAGATTACATTCCTTTTTATCAAAAAATGTTTAATTTAAGGAAATTATTCAAAATATAAATTCCATATTACAATTAAAGGTCAATATACATAGTTATATTTTATGAATAGTTTACTTTCATGAATAACATAAAAAAGCTACCAAAATGATGTATATTTTCTAAGTTATTGAAAAATTATATAAAATAATATTTGAGGGTATAATATGAAACAAAAAGTCGTGAATCAGTTCAAAAACAAAAGTTAGAAGTGGAAATCATTACTTGTTTTTTGTACATGTTTTTTAGTTGTTTAAAACCTCTAGTGTTTTTGTCAAATATGAAATAAGTAAGGGAAACAAAGAAGTTTCGTTTTTTGTAACTAATTGTAAGATTTAAAGTAGATGAAATGTTTGACCTTTTATTAAATGGTATTAATGCTACACAGTATTAGCTAATCCCATATGTACAATAATAACAAAAACACATTTTGATACACATTTGATACAATGGAATAGGAAGTTCTTCTTGTAAAAACTGCAAATACATTGGTCCATTTAATGTGCTTGAGAAGAAGTATGGCATGCAGGTTTGATGCATTTTAATATTATTATTTTTAAAAATACTTATTGAATTTAAATTTTATTGCTATTGTAATATCTAGGTAATTGTTTTGTTATTTTTATGTACATTTTATTGGAAGTTTAATGTTTGTTAATCAAAAAATAAATGCTTTTGTAATGTGAGACTTGTTCATTCATAATTTACAAATAAAAAAATCATTGTCATGTGTGGGGTTCGTACCTAGGTCTCCTGGCATTAAAAGCCAGCACCTTAGCAACTAGACTACCAGGACGACGAAAGTTTTATTACATTTGTCAAATGACTGCGGCCAAACGTCGCACGTCTGTCGACCCATCTTTCCAGGCGTAGGCGCTGTGCACTTGTTCTAGAGTCGCCCAAACCACTCGTCCTTTTGATTAAAAAAGATGCACTAATTACCAATTTAATTGGGTTTTTTACTAGCAATATTGGTATTGTTGTACGCGGAATCACTTTGGGCATGAGACAAACTATTAAAAATTCCATGTACATTAAGAAATTTTAATAGTGAGGTGCGCTTACGCAAGAACTATACGTCACAGAGAAAAAAGTTATGGGATTTTTTTTTAGTATTTCATGTGCTGAATAAACTCTTGACAAGTTTACTGTTCACAGTTATTAAATAAATCCGATAAAGTTGTTTCAAAAATCCGTATGATAAGTAATCACCACTTGCACATGCTTCAATCTTTTGCAACAATATTTATATCGATGTACGCAGAAAGAGCATCGGAAAAAGATATTAGAAAAAAAAAGTATCATCATTATAGTTTTTACAGTTTGATGTGCGCATGCACGAAAAGTAGAAGAGTTAGACCAAAATTTTATTTGGGATTTTTGTAGCCCTTTATGCGTAGAGTAAATCCTGAGATTTTGAAAATTATATCTTTGTTAATAATGCTGTAATTTAAATGCACCTTCTTAGCTGGACCACCCTGTACTTTGATTTATTTCTGTGTACCTAATTATTTGCCTTAGGCCCGATTTTACAAACAGTTAGTTAGCTAACCAATCAACTACCAGGAATTTTTAAAATAGCGATAGCTGATTGGTTGGCTAACTAACTGAGAGATAACTGTCGTTTGTAAAATCGGGCCTTAGTGATTTATATAATTCTATGATGACTGGGTTTAATTATTTTTGTAATCTTAATAATCAGTTTTCCGTTGAACAGATGACTATATAATATATATATATACATAATGTTATGGACAAATATTTTTACAATTTTTT
This sequence comes from Quadriops clusia, assembly GCA_033557875.1. NCBI lineage: Eukaryota > Metazoa > Arthropoda > Insecta > Coleoptera > Hydrophilidae > Quadriops > Quadriops clusia. The sequence continues at coordinate 5,806 of JAWQRP010001770.1, read as the reverse complement.
GAGTTAGTATTTAATTGCTGATATTTTACTACATTCATGCTACACTTCCTGTTTAATCATGTTTCTTTGTTTTTGAAAACTGTCTTCTTGTCATGTCTACTATAGAGTTTTGATGATGTTGTAATGAAACTGGTATCCTAATACTTCATAAACTCTTCAAAAATATAGATACTTCTTTTATCTTTCTAAACATAGTCTTGACTTGGTTTCACATTTTTTTAATGAAGTTATTTATTATTCCATAACGAATATAATGAATTCAAATTAGTTTTTTGTGCTAAGTATATCAGATATATGACCTCAATAAAACATAAAATTAAGAAACCTTTTACTTCTTTTACTGGAATAAAAGTTAGGAAGAACAATTAAATTATTGCTTTTAGATGCAAAGGGTTATTCCTTCTCTTTCAATAACTATTTGCCTCTAATGCAAAATAAAGAAATGAAAATATTCCATCTATTATCTACGACATCCCTACGTTACCTACCGGTAATACTATCGTGACCAGATGAATGCTCTAAACTGTTGTCAGCCATTATGTACCTTAATCTTGACACAATTTCTGCAATAAAGGGTTATACAATACTATAAGCAAAAATAGAAGTAAAATCAACGAAATAAAGAGATATATTTCAGTTTATAGGTTAAGAAACTTTAAATCATTACCTTTTTACATTTTACGAACAAATTGTTGCAAATGAACACCACTATCCTTATTTTCGGATTACACACACATTTTTAGAAGCAATTGTGTTTACTTTTTGCACGAAAAAATTATCGATAGCTTTGACAGATAGGTGCGCCGTTGCCAAGTGTACGAGACCTTTAAACTTCATTTAAAACTCCCGCCATGGAATTTATTTGAAATAAATTGTTTTAGAAAATACGCAGAAATTGTGATCTTTATATTCATGGGCTTTATTGTAACACTTCCAGGAATTTCTGATTAATATCATTTCCTTAATCTTACTTCATTTAAACGTCTTTTTACTATTCAGTGTTAATCTTATGTAACTTGATTTCCACCTTATTTATCTTTTTTTTCGCCTCTCCTCTTCCATGTTTCTTTCCACAGTTTTCTATCTTGTGCAACTCTTGTAATACCCTTACATATACCTCCACTTTTTTCAGATTTCAGCTCTGTTAACTTCTCTTTTCAGGATTTTCCGAGTCCACCCCTTCTTCTTATACCTAATTCCTCTAGCTTCTTATATTCTTTTCACTAGAATGTCTTTTCTCCTTCTTTGTATATGTCCCAAATATCTTACCTGTTCTTGTTCTGTAATTTCCTCTATTGCAATAACGATTAACTGCTTTCTATACACCTTACTCCTAGTCTTGTCTTTTCTGAGCTTCCCTTGAATTTTTCGGATAGATCTGATAATTTCTGTGCTAGTTAATTTACTTCGATATATATCTCTTGTAACCCAGACTACACAATTAAAGCCAGAATTGGTTTTATTACATAAGCCATTACTTGTTAAGAAATTTTGTTTTCATCCAAGAACTTAGATTTTATGTCATCGAATAAACGCCCTGTTTTAGCAAGTCTCACTTATATTGTGTTCTATATGAAACCTATAATGTTTATGGCAACTGTTAAGTATATAAATCTGGCCATTTTTTGGCCATGTCTGTTTATATTGTGTTTTAAGTTTATTATTAATATTATTTTGCATAATTTAATAGGACATGCAGAGTTAAATGATCCAAAATTGGAAGATATTCATGGAAAACAATAAAATCAGAAATAATTTTGATTTTTATTTTATAAAAATTTCATAAATACAAATATTTTCGAATTTATTTAAATTTTTGTAGCTTTGTAAAACATTTTTAAACAATAAATATAAATAAAATAATAAATATCACAAATCCTATGAACTATCAATCATATTTCAATATTTTTGTTCATTTCTTTCAATCATACAAGATTCACATTATGGTAACAACGAAATACCCGGTTAAAATTGTACTCATTAAACATATTCGTTAGAGAAGTCCCATGTCATGGCCAGTAGCATGGTTTCGTGAATTCTGCACCAAATATTGATCTCAAAGCACTGACTGTTGCCGCTGCTCCTCCTACTACACCAATAATGATTAATTCCCACAAGAAGACACGTTCATGCAGTGGTATTCTCCTGAAAGTATTAGGCAGAATAGTACTTAAATATTTATAAGATTAAAACATTAATAAGCAACATATTTGTAACATTTCTTTAATGATAAACAATTTGAAGTGTTACCTACCTTTCAGGCCAATGGGGATTTTCTTGGTCTGAAAGTTTCATATAAAAATAAGTCGGGAAAACAAACGTTAATAACGTTATACTTGAACCTCCAACTAAAGATAAAATTTTTCCAAATTGGGGGATGCTCATACCAATGAAGATCATTACTATAACCAAAACGCTTCTTAAAACCACTCTCTTCCAGTTAAAATCTAAAAAATTACCATTACGTTAATTTATTTTAGGTTTTCAAGTAAGTTATTTTGTACAATGTAGGTGTAAACCTATTATTCTACATAATTAATTAATGTTATTCCTATTATAAATTGTTATTGATCTGACGATACAAACTTTGTTAATAAAAACATTACTTTATTAACTTACGTCTTGGTAACTGAAATTTTTCTTCAAGTTCTTGACACACAGGATTAATAACAATAAGAAATGCTAGTAGTAAGTGAATTGCCATAAGAACATTAGCAACAAATACTAATGGTGTCTTGGACATGGTCATGGCAACATTGGGTGTAACATCCTCTCCATAAACAATGTAACCACCTAGGGTTATTGGTAAGTATAGGGCCAATATTACTAAAAATTAAAAAATATGCTATAAAATAAATTTAAAAAAAGCAAATACATAAACTATTTGTTCCTTAGGTTCCACGATTATTTTCACTTCTGGTTGCTAAGGTTTTGATTTTGGTAGTGCGATAATTATTATTTCAGTGATTTTGTGCTCCAAAAGCAGGATTAATATAAAGGAATCTCACCTATAAATCCAATAAGAATGCTCCATGAAAACTGTTTCTTGTCTTCCATATCATTTTGAATTGTAGGGAACGTTGAAGCACCACCAAATGCAAACAATAAGGTTCCAAAGGAAAGAAAGAATTCAGGAAAATCATGCTTTGCATGTAGTCCAGGTTCTGGACTGTTCATAAAATCCATTACCATTTGTGAAAAATAAAATGTACATGCTATCGCTGTGGTCAGAATCGCTCCAACACCTACAGAACTAAAAAAAAAATGTTTACTACTTTACAAAACTCTTACTGACTAATTTTAACAAATCAATTTAGTTCTATAAATTTTTCTCATTTGTTTTCTTACCAAAAATCCTTAGGTGATCCGGCCCACATTGGTACTGTTAAAAATATTGCAATTATAATAAACCAAAAACAAGATGTGGTTCCAGGGATTATGTTTGCAAATAATTCGTGAAATATTTGAGACGAGAGTAATAAATAAACTATGCTAGCTCCAAACAATGTAAATCGAATGCACAATGATACCACATTCCTAAGAAAAAAAATTGTGTAATATCTAATATTTCGTTAGTTTAATAATATGTGTACCTCATCTTAGGGCCAACTGCTCTGTATGCAATCGTAGCATAAGGGTTTCTTGTTTGTGATCTATGTTCAGGAAACCTTTCTTCTAAAATAGTCCAACATGATCCTAATCTAAAACCGCCATATGCGGCGCAGGCACATAAATATATTAAAACAAATATTCCTATAAAACCTGAAACAAGAACATTAAGTTAGTTACCTGCAGTATTACTTTAAAGGCCCATTAAAAATTCTGATTAGAAAGGAAATGATTCTCCTACATTTTATAAGAGTATAAAAAAATTAAATAATTAGTTATATTTCTGCATAGTAGTTTAACATTAATGCATCGATGATATTTGTTAATAATTTGGACAAATAATGAGTTGCAAAATACTGTGCTGCAAATGTAGTTAGTACACCTAACTTGTTTTATGACTCAATTTTATGCAAAAAACAAACAATAACGATATGAAACGTAATCTTTAAAATGAATATACTTAGAATTCTGTTTCATTACCTGTCTCTACTATAGCTTTAGGTAAAGCTAATACTCCACTGCCTGCCATTTCGCCTGCAATGAAAATTGCGGCATTATATAAATTAAGACCTTTTCTCTCTCCTTCAATTAGAACTGAAGATTCATCTCTTATAGGACTCACTGTGCTCGCTGAACTGCTATCATATTTACTTTGAACAGGACTCTGAAAAATAAATATTTAAACAATAAGACTTTAACAAATTATAGATATTTTTAGGTATAAAATACATAAGATCAATATAAGCATGTATATGAAGTTACAAAATTAATTAATAGCATCAGAGGATGTAGGAAATAGCACGTACACAAAGATATCTACTATCTAAATTATATCTACAAGTGTTCAAAGATATTAATGTGTATCCAATATAAGTAAGTTTAACACATTAACTGTTAAGTATCAACTTTCTTTTCTTTGTCGTTTACACTTACGGAGAATGTTATTCAACCCATAAAAGGGAGGAAAACTTCTCACTCTTAAATATGCAAAAATGATGGCAAGCAAAACGTACCAAAGTTATAAGAGGTACTTTTCAAGGAAAATATGAAATATAAAATTGTTGTTAATAAGATTATTTGAGTTTCCATTAGTGTAAGTTTATCAAGAATCTGATTGGATGCGATTAAAACTTTTGTTTAAAATTTACAGATTAAATAAAAACAATAATGTGTTGCATGGTTAATGTTGATGTGAAAAGCAATTTTATAATGCCATCTTTATTAATGTGATAAATGCACAAATTTCATTTTCCTGTATTTGTGATTAGATATTATTATTATTAATTATTGTGAATCTCAATCATGATAACTCAAAAAAAAAAATAAGAGCATAAATCTTATAAGGCCTATCAAGCACATAATAATAGATATACATGGATAATATACACGGAATCTGACATTAGATTGTAATTATTAGGTTTTACAATATGTCTTAGTTTAAAGTAAAAATATTGTTCTATTATGACTACACTTAGGTATTAAATGCCAATAAATTGAAATTGTAATTTTCTTTTTATACTTGCAAGTGACAATAGCTTAAACGGTAGCTTTACGGGTATATTGTGATTTGCTCGAAACTACCATTTGCTGAATCAACCTTAAGGGTCCCATACACGTTTAACACAGTTTAACTGTGCAGATAAATTGTCAGTTTAACTGCGCATTTTGAGAACTGAGCGTGTAGGGGCTACGTCAGTTTTTAGTTCAGTTTGCTCCCATTTTTTGCTCAGTTCTGTCGAGAGATTGAAAGAGATAAGAGCTCCGTTGCGGCCCTTTAAAATGTGCGATAAAAGAAAGGCAGCTGTGTGTGCTGTAATTGCAGCTTCTGTTTTAACTGATGAAGAAGAAAAAGAGAACAAGAGGAAACGACGCAGAACGTGGAGTAAGGGATGGTACCTGAAGAGAAGCGCTTCTTCAAAAGATTACAATGAGCTAGACGATTACAGAAATTACTTGAATGGATGAACATATTTTTGAGTTAGGACAAACGAGGAACAGAAAAGAATGGTGCAGGTGTGCAGTTCACCCCACACACGATCAGAAAAACTGTACAGTTTATCGTAGAAATCCGGAGCATTTGCTCAGTTTCTTAAAATTGTGCAAACTAGTGTTAATGACGTGACACAGTCCGCAAAACTGCACAGTTTACGCAGTTTATCGTACAGTTCTGACGTCACACAGTTAAACTGCGCAGTTT
>JAWQRP010001769.1:0-17759 GCA_033557875.1 Quadriops clusia | reverse complement strand
CCAGCCCAAGTAAAATATCAGTTTACAATAGACGATCATGCCACAACGACGATCAATAATAACTTGATAATAATTAAGGTAAATTTGGTCCCGTTACAATATATATATACATTATAAAAAGAAACACACTCACCTATAGGAAGAAGAGTTATTGTATTCCTTAACAGCATCATGTGGGATCTAAATATATCTGTAACAAAGAAAGACATATATGATTTAGAATATAACTGTCAGATGTATAACGATATATAACTGATAAGGCCGCAGGCCGATCGTGTGGGCAAAATATGAAAAACCATATATTTCATTAATCTGCATTTATCGGTACCGCCCAATTAGGCAGACATGTTTATATCAAAGGTGGTGCACTTTGAAAAGCAGATATCTAGCAGAGATATCGCTGGTGTGACATTGGCTAGATATCAAGGAGGCCCTGGCGTGTATGTTTATTTAATTAAAAGGTGCACCTATTCCATTAGCTCTGGGACAACGCTTTGAACTCACCTATCAATTTACGAGAAATTATACCGCATAATTTCATTATTGAGTGCTTTTGCCACGAAGGGACGTGTGTATAATAAAATATGGATTCTAATTTTCAATGAATATTTGCGACATTTAAAAGGGCGACGAGTGTACATTATATGCGTTTAGGCATTATGATTAACGTTCGGCGACTGTTCTCCTAATGAATTACTAATTTGATTGAACAAATGTTCAATAAGCTGTCAATTACGTTGCATTGAATATCCTGCTCTAGTTATTTATTTGCGTTTCTTTCTTATTTAAATTTTTCATTGAAGGACGACGTTAACACTCTTACTTCTAAAAATGTATACTTTCGATTCCGGGGCCCGGAAATTTAATTGTGCGCATTTTCGAGCTCGTTTTTTCTTTTATTTTTTCCTTTATTTTATTTTTTCTTTATATTATTCTTTCTTTATATTATTTTCGCCTTATTTTATTCCCCTAATATTTTCCTTCATTTCTCTATATTGATTTGTGTGCAATAGAAAATCTATTAATAATTGAATAATTTCAAAATTACAAAAAAACCGAAAGCATGGCATGAATTATTCAACCATGCGTTACTCCACGCCATCTTACTCATCTGAAGGCAAATTGATGGTTGCACGTTGCATAAACATAGGCTTCAACATTATGAGGACATTATCATAATTTCTTGGGCATGATATCTTTCTTTACACCTTGCACCTTTATGACTCATTCTGATGAGCATTAGCTTTAAAGATTAAATAATATTAATACGATATTTAAAACGAAATATAAAACAATATTTAAAATGAAATATAAAACAATATTTAAAATGAAATATAAAACAATATTTAAAATGAAATATAAAACAATATTTACAACGAAATTATAATATCCAATGATTAACCTTCATAACACTTTTTCAATTCTTAATTAGGCTACAATCAAGGCACTTTTCTGCGTGTCTGGTAAGGTACCTAAGGCAACTCGATTCCGAGATCATTTACATCTCCATTACTAGCAGGAATCGAGGCAAGCCGTGGACCTCTTATCTAAAAACGTTTTCTCTGTAATGCATTTCATTTGCATGCAAATCCTGGCCGACAAGTGCCCGAAAATAATTTAAATGAAATCTCACAATAATTTTAATTAAATTGCGCCTATGATGACATTGATTTCATTTTAATTGATGTTTTTGTTTTAATTAAATTGTCAAATAGTTTTGAACGACGTCATTTGCACTTAAAGCCTGGCATGACGTTTAAATTAACACGTAATATATATTAATACATACAAAATATATAAATATATATATAAAAAAATATATAAATATATATAAAAAAATATATAAATATATATAAAGAAATATATAAATATATATAAAACATATGCTTATATAAATTATACATAAAAAGCCAGATAACTATATATAGAAAACATATTTAAATGTTATAAATAAGTACAGACAACCCGACATGAAATTTATGCTAAAAAATGTATCTTTTAGCACCTGAGTATCTACAAAATTAATTAATTGTTAATTAGGAACCGAATTACTTTCAATAGTCCACTTAGTACAATTAGTCCTCCACATCCTTCAATTCGTAATTAACACCTAAACCTTATTATTCACATATATCCTTATTATTCCTTTATTTCCAACTTAAATCCTTATTTTGCCCACTTAAATTCAAAGTTTTCATATTAAAGGCGCAACAAGACGTAAGAATGCTATTTACAATCTTACGATACGTTATGTTAATCCAGATTTGGACAATTACATTACAAGGCACATTCTCTTCCTGGCTCAATGAATGCATGAAAAATAACAATAACATTCCTAGGAAGGCCAAGCTTTGGAAAAACATTTGTCGTCGTCTGATGAGTGGGTAGCTTATTAATTATTATTCCTGATATTAAGTAGGAATTTGCAAGGCCTTCTTCACCTAACAAGAAGAACTGATAGGCGAAATGAATAATTTTGTTGAAATTGAGGCAGAATATCAAATATGATGTTTTTTACGGTTCGCTGAAAATTTTCGTTTATGTAATATTGTACTTCACTTATTGTACCTTCTTCGCTTTAGGGGGAACACTTTGCTTCTTTTAATAACAATTGAATCGAATTGAATTCAATTGATTTGCATTAAATTGATTTAAAATGAATTCAATTCCATAAAATTCAATTTAATTAAATTCAATTGACGCCATGTAAATCAGCTATGAAGGTTACTTGAAGCAATATGATCGATATTTCCATTCGTGATTGCTAGGCTAGAACGATTATTCGATGTAGGCACTTTAAACAATAATTATAATTATTCAATGAGAACAATTATTCTGTTTCAAAACAATTGCGTAAAAAAAATTGCGTAAAAAAATTGTGCAAATAAATTGTGCAAATAAATTGTGCAAAAAAAATGTGCAAAAAAAATGCGCAAAAAAAATTGTGCACAAATGAAGTTAAGCAAAAAAATCTACATTGCGTATATAACGCATACCTTTTGTTGTGCTCCATTTTCATAATTATTCATTATAATAATGATAATTATTTATTGTTTATTTTAAGTGCTCAACTACATAAAATACGACAAAACTATGCACATAAAATTCAAAAGAAATGTAATACATAATTAAATCCGCGTTAGGTATAAGATAAGCGCTTAAATTCGCATTTTTGTAATTATCTCAATGTTAATGCGCCAAGTCCGGTAACTAATAGATTGTTCCAAATATAATAACATGTAATTTAAAAGCGGTATCTGCATGTAACACGAGATAATAACGGGGTCCTAACTGTTTTAACACTTCTGATTGAAGGTAACACAATATTTGACGCCTTATCGAAATATATCTTGCACATGTCCCCCGAGGAAACAATTTGGGCGATTTTCCTGCCTTGTTTAAAATCAATTAATCATTAGCTCGTAGTGTAAATTATGTAGAATATAAATTGTTCGATATAAATTGAACGATATAAATTGTACTATATTAATTGAACGATATAAATTGAACGATATAAATTGTACGATATAAATTGTACGATATAAATAGAACGATATAAATTGTACTATGTATTAAAAAAAATGTATACAGAATTTGGTGTTAAAAAGACCTTGTTACATTTACTTGGCACGTACCTATTACAAGTTTACATATTATATTACGTTACTCATGGAATATATTACTTTACTTACTTATTGTTACTTTATAGGCATAACTCTTTAGTAGGGACTTAATTACTTAGTACTGATTCGCTATACTTCTTTGTTAAATTATAATGAGTGGAAAAAAAGAACGGAATTGGTACCTATAGAGGAAGAACTTCACATTATTCGCAAACACGAAGATGGTGCAAATTTTGCAATAATTGCTAGGTATAAATTCATTCCTGATATAAATCTATTGAGTCACGTATAAGTCAAGTTGTAAAAGACGTAAGCAAGTATAGAGAATTAGTAAAAATGGCTTTTGTAACAAATATGTATATTAATTTTTTATTAGCTGTTATATCAAAAAAAACATTTATTATTACACAAAAAAAGACACTAAGTACTTAAAAATTCGAAAAACTATGTATTATTATTAAGACTAATATAATATTAATATAATATTAGTATAATATTATATTAGTGTAATATTAATATAATATTAGTATAATATTAATATAATATTAGTATAATATTAATATAATATTAGTTTAATATTAATATAATATTAGTATAATATTAATATTATATTAAATTATATTAACCATTTATTATTATATCAAAAAACGACACTAATAAATTATTCCAAAATTCGAAAACTATGAAGTAAAAATAATAAAATATATATTTTGTACAATTAATTATTGGGGCATCTGTCTTGCTCGCTTCGCTCGCAAGCGCTCGCGCCTTCGGCGCTCGCTTTTAATACAGTTAACTGGAGTGAGATAATTAACGAAACTTTTTATTACGAAATTATTTTACTCTTTATTTTAAATTAATATTATGTTAATAATGTTATATATCAATATTATATTAATAATATTATATATTAATATTATATTAATATTAATATTAATATTGTATTAAATTATTTTAAACATTTATTATTATACCAAAAAAAGACACTACTAAATTACTCAAAAATTCGAAAAACTATGAAATAAAATAATATAATGTATAGTTTGTACAATTAATTATTGGAGCGTCTGTCTTTATTTTTAATCTAAAACACTTTTATCTCGTTATTAATCGTGCATTATTAATACGTAACCGAAGAATACCAAAGTTCAGCCAACGCCCAAGCGATTATCTCCTTTTTCTAATCATCTGTATAATTAAATGAGCAATAAAATTAGTTAAACATGAGAGGAGACATCTGTGTGCCTTAATGGCATGCAGAAATTCAGGTGCTCCGAGCCATCAAGGTAAATTAAGATTTTTACATATTTTTATATTCAACTTTAACATATTTTTATATTCGACACATTAACACTTCTCGACATTAATGGATCTGGTGCACGTCGTCTTCGCGATCTGGATTTATTACACGTTTTCATTGATTAATTGGTTTTGAATGAAATTACGTAATAATATATATAATATATAAAAAATAATATGTAATAATACATTGAATTACTTGATCAATAAATTATATTTATGTTCAAGTATATATTCTATGTTCAAGTATATATTCTATGTTCAAGTATATATTCTATGTTCGAGTATATATTATATGCTCAAGTATATATTATATGTTCAAATATACATTCTATGTTCAAGTATGACATTTTTGATCACACCAGGATGCAAGTTTCCCAAAAAGGGAAGCCGTTAGATTAGGTAGCGTAAATAAAGACATAAAGAACGCTAAATTAAATATACATAATGTCTATCGTAAATAAAAAAAAACCTCAGCTACAACAAGCGTAAAAGGCTTTTAATGCTAAAATACAACCTCAATTATCATTCCTTCGCTGGTGATTTAAAATAAATAAAAATCTAGCTCCAATAAATTTTATTGCTCCAGTATGGGGCGCTTTATAGCTCTAGTTCATAAATCTTTTCGCGCACGTTTTAAAGAACGTATTATTATATTATTATCACAGATAATTGTGTTATTATGTAGTATGTATATGCATTTATGGTGGAGTATTGCATTGGACTATTGTATTAGAGTATTGTATCGGAGTGTTCTGTTGGAGTATTCTATTGGAGTATTGTATTAAAATATTGTAGGTGCAAGAATTGTTTAACAATGAACGAATAAATTTTTCAGTACTTAACGAATAAGTGCATTCTTACGCCCATTGTGCGGGTGTGAAAGACAACTAAATCTGTAATTAAGATTGCATATGTAGCAAAGTTTCCCTGAAGTGCCCAGCAGGAGACAATACGTTATGCCAATATTAAGTCGCAGGATCAAAGAGGCAACACCTTTTCTCGTTAAGAGAGTCAAGATTAATTTATGGCTTATAATAAACATTGCTGGCAAGGTATTGACAAATTATGCATCGATTACTGTTGTACGTAAGTCATATTTGTACCTCATAAATTATTCCCCGAACCTATAACTCAACGTCTTTAATTACGACTAAAGCTACGATTATTAATACGAATAATATCAAGAATCAAGAATCAAAATTATCGAGAAGAGGAAGACTTATACGAGAAACACTTATACGAGAAACACTTATTATAAGAGAAACACTTATTACAAGCTGCCTCAGGATTATATAACATATTTTTTGTGTTAATTAATAAGTACATAATTAGTTTTTTCGTTAATTAATTCTTATAGACATCCAGATTGCACCCATATTAACATAAAAAGTTAAAAATTCGGTGACTCAGGAATGCAGACTTTAGCCCACACTACAATGAGTAAATATGCATAAGGAACAAGACTATAACATTACAACGTGGGCTGATTAAGATATGCCTAACTATCATCATCAAAGAGATTAGCATCGTCGCTCGCGCGAAGATCTGAAAGTTTAGACAAGACTCTAATTCCCCATCAAAGATGTAATCAGGATGTCAGCAGCAACATGTGGTTTTAGTACCTCATTAAGTTTATTAGCATTATGTAAATGGTTATTACATTGTTATTACTGAAAAGAACTGAGCTCTAGATCCATTAAATTTACGGCCCATGACGCAGCGAGGCGTTCGCTGGCGCACATTCTCGTTCTTATGATAATATACGCACTTTGCGAAAAAATCCACTCCAATTGAGCAATCAAGCGTGGCGATGGTTGCAAAAAATTAATGTTACAGAATAACATCATTTGGAACAGAGAGACAATAATAAGCTTGCATATATATGCACTTTCCTTGCCATATTGCACATACTGCAAGAAGTTTAACTTTGGATATTTAGCTTATTTTTGAATCCAAGGAAAAATTTTTATAATAATAATAATGTTAATAATAATAATAATAATGCTAATAATAATAATAATGGTAATAATAATGACAACAAAAATAATAAAGATATACAAACTGACAATAACTAAAAACTACTTTTTTCTGGCAGGTATAACCAAAGATAATATATGTACATAGATAGCTCACGTTATGTGTCTTTATTTGTCCAGTGGAGCGTTTGTACGTTTGCATTAATATTTTTACAACACAAGAGCGCTGTTTTATTACGGCTGGGTGAGCATTCCGCACAGTGCGATCAATTTATCATTATTATTTCCAATCGATGATATCGGAACGAAAATTGCATAAAAATTGCCTGACCAGGCTTTACGTTACCCTTAGGAGACAGATTAAGTGCCAGATCCTGTTCGATAGCGAATAGCGTAATGTTTGCTTTAGTTTTCCAAGGTTTCGCTGCCGTGTGTACGTATGTATGTATGTACGTACCTTTTTGCATAACAGTTATAAATGGGATATTGCATTTCAAGTCTGCTAGTTTCGATAGTATGCAAGGTATTGTTGGGGATTGATGTTGTGAAAATCGAGGGAGATGGTTAGAAATTAAATAAATCATTTTTTTTTAAATAGAAAATTGAATTGAATTAAATAATATTTTGAGTTAGACAATATTTTGAAATAGATAATATTTTGAAATAGAAAATATTTTGATTTAGAAAATATTTAGAAATAGAAAATATTTAGAAAAGGATAATATTTTGAAATAGAAAATATTTTGATTTAGAAAATATTTTGATTTAGAAAATATTTAGAAATAGAAAATATTTAGAAAAGGATAATATTTTGAAATAGAAAATATTTTGATTTAGAAAATATTTTGATTTAGAAAATATTTAGAAATAGAAAATATTTAGAAAAGGATAATATTTTGAAATAGATAATATTTTGAAATACAAAAAATTTTAAAATAGACAATATTTTGAAATTGAAAATATCTCGAAATAGACATATTTTAAAATACATTAGTACTCTTAAAGCAGGTACAAACAGTGATAAAACAAGTGCACCAAAAGTATTTAATAAAAAATGTTATTCTCTAAGAGACAATATTTTTAAATTAATTAAAAAACAAATCCTATTGTCGCGTTAAGCATAAACAAAACCCCTCATAATCCCCATAATTATATTACCTAATACCAAGTATTTATCATCGTATTTCTAATCACTCCAATTAGCGTGTGTAACCGTTAGAAAATTTTAACTACTGTCGCGCTGTTAGCGAAGAAAGCCACTTAAAAAAATTATATTCGAGTACTTATATCTCAGCTATTTTTGAATTTTTTTTAACTTTTAAATGCAATTCGTATAGGTTTTTCAGTGCAAAAAAATCAATTAGCGGTACATGAACTGTAGGAGCAATGGAAGAATTTTTAAATAGCGATCTAGGAATTTTTGTCCGCCTATCGTGGAATTTTCTTAGAAAAGATTGTGGTTATATTAATGGAGGGGGGCATATAAAATAGACACATATAAAGTCGGGGTACATAAAATCGGGTCATATATAATCGGGACTCGTAAAATCGGGACTTGTAAAATTGGGACTCGTAAAATAGTTACAAATAAAGTCAACACAAATAAAATCAGTACCAATAAAATCAGCACAAATAAAATCAGCACAAATAAAATCAGCACAAATAAAATCAGCACAAATAAAATCAGCACAAATAAAATCAGCACAAATAAAATCAGCACAAAGAAACGACAGCACAAATAAGTAGATTCGCCATGTCTTTCCCATCGAAAGCAGTGGTTTTAATCTTAGTGATAGCATTTTTGGACATTGGAGGTCATGCTCATGTTATGAAAGACCATGAAGACAAACATCGACATCATGAAGACACAAAACATCAACACCATGAAGATACGAAGCAGCAACACCAAGAAGACACAAGACATCAACACCATAAGAACAGAAGACATCAACACCATGAAGACACTAGACATCAACACCATGAAGATACAAGACATAGACACCATGAAGACACAAGACATCAACACCATGAAGATAGAAAACATCCACATCAGAAGGAATTCAATTTTGAGGAAAAATTGAAACATCTTGCCCATAAAAACCAAAGAGGTATACTTGAATCACCATCAGGAATATCAGCCAGCTATGGAGGTAATAAAGGAGGTAATGGAGGGAGCAATAGAGGAGGTAATGGAGGAAGTAATGGAGGAAGCAATAGAGGAGGTAATGGAGGAGGTTATGTAGGAAGTAATGGAGGCGGTAATGGAGGAGGTTATGTAGGAGGTAATGGAGGAGGCAATGGAGGAGGTTATGTAGGAGGAAATAGAGGAGGTTACGGAGGAAGTAATGGAGGAGGTAATGGGGGAGGTTATGTAGGAGGTAATGGAGGAGGTTACGGAGGAAGTAAAGGAGGAGGTAATGGAGGAGGTTATATAGGAGGTAATGGAGGTAATGGATATGGTGGTAATGGATCTGGAGTTTCAAATCTTATATATAGTTCCTTAGGTGGAATTGCCAATGTTGCTGGAGGCTCTGGTAAGTGCCCAGAACTAGTATTCCTATAAATAGTATTCCTATAAATAGTATTCCTGTAAATAGTATTCCTATAAATAGTATTTCTATAAATAGTATTCCTTGTCAATAATTTCAGTTAAGTAAATGAGATAATTAAAGCCAAATGAATAAGATAAAGTTAAATAAAACAAATAATCAAAGATAAAATATAAGAAAATTGACAATAAAAGAAAGAAAAACCAAAAAATCAAGCTTCAACTAAACAATCAAGAAAATATTAAATTTTCTTCCCAAATTAAAATAAATAAAAAATAATTTCTATTATTCCAGCTACAGCAGAAAGCCTCCAAAAGGCAGCCATGTACTCAGTACTATACAATAAAATATTACCATTAATCCAAGGAGGCAACGCTGTGGGTTATGGAGGTGATAGTAGTGGATCGATTGGATCTGGAGGAGTTGGAGTTGGAGGATCTGGAGGAAAGGTAACTGACTCAAATGGAGGAGGGTCGTATGCAGGAGCTGGAGGAAATGGAGGCAAACCAACTGGCACAAGCGGAGGAGCAAGTGGAGGAAACGGAAACGGAGGAGCAAATGGAGGAGGCGGAAACGGAGGAGCAAATGGAGGAAACGGAAACGGAGGAACAAATGGAGGAAACGGAAACGGAGGAGCAAATGGAGGAAACGGAGGAGGAAATGGAAACGTAGGAGCAAATGGAGGAAAGGAAGGATCAAATGGAGGAAACGGAGGAGGAAAAGGAAACGGAGGATATGGAGGATCCGGAGGATATGAAGGAAACGGAGGATATGGAGGAAACGGAGAAAATGGAGGATACGGAGGAAACGGAGGATATGGAGGATCCGGAGGATATGAAGGAAACGGAGGATATGGAGGAAACGGAGGATATGAAGGAAACGGAGGAAATGGAGGATATGGAGGAATCGGAGGATATGGAGGAAAAGGAGGATATGGAGGATCCGGAGGATATGGAGGAAACGGAGGATATGGAGGAAACGGAGGATATGGAGGAAACGGAGGATATGGAGGAAACGGAGGATATGGAGGAAACGGAGGATATGGAGGAAACGGAGGATCTGGACACCAAGCAACTGGCACAAATGGAGGAGCAAATGCAGGAAACGGATACGGAGGCTTCGGAGGAAGTGTAAGCTCCTTCAATTTTAGTTCACTAGGAGGGCCAGCTATTGGTCTAGGAGGTATTGCCCAAGGAAATGATTCCTCCAACGTTTACGGAGGCAATGCGATTGGGCAAGGTGGAGGTTCTTATGGACCAATTGGTTCAGGAGGAGCTGGAGTTGGAGGATCTGGAGGTAAAGCAATTGCTACAAATGTAGGAATTTGGTATGGAGGACCTGGAGGAAAACCAACTAGCACAAGCGGGCCAATTGGAGGAATAGCTTATACTGCAGGAGGTAGTGCACAAGGAAATGGGCATGCTAACGTTTACGGAGGAAATGCCAGTGGACAAGGTGGAGGATATTTTGGGCAAATTAGTTCAGGAGGAAGTGAAGGATTTGGAGGCAAAGTAACTGGCATAAATGGAAATGGAGGAGCAAGTGGAGGAAACGGAAATGGAGGAGCAAATGGAGGAAATGGAGGAGTAAATGGAGGAGCAAATGGAGGGGCAAATGGAGGAGCAAATGGAGGAGCAAATGGGGGATCAAATGGAGGAGGAAATGGAGGAGAAAATGGAGGAAAAGGTGTCGCAAATGTAGGAGGAAATGGAGGAGGTAAAGGAGTAGCAAATGTAGGAGGAAATGGAGGAGGAAATGGAGGAGGAAAAGGAGGAGCAAATGTAGGAGGAAATGGAGGAGGAAATGGAGGAAACGGATATGGAGGAGGAGGAGCAGGTGTAAGTTATTTGGATAATAGCTCACTTGGAGGACCAGCTGTCGTTCAAGGAGGTAGTGCCCAAGGAAGTGGATACGCTATCGTTTATGGAGGAGATGCCTTTGGGAAAGGTGGCGATTCCTCTGGGCCAATTGGTTCAGGAGGATCTGGAATTGGAGGATCAGGAGGGAAAATTTCCGGGAAAAAGTATGCACAATAATGAAGTGTACTATGTAGATACACTTATTTTAGTATTAATTATGTTAGTTACATCTAGTATTGAAATTGATTATTAAAATTAATTGACTATTAAAATTAATTGCCAAAATAAATTATTGAAGCTAGGTTGTAAATTAATTTTGTAAAGTCCACGAAAACTTGAACGAAGTCAGAAATTCACAAACTGTAGAAAATGTTTTATTTAAATACTTCTTCACAATAATTTACTGTTATCTCTGATTTAACGATTATGGCGAAGGTAAGCATGAAATGTTACTAAGGAGGAATGTCCTAATTGAACGTAAAATATTTCAGGAAGCTCATTCTTAAAACCCAAGAAGGGCAAAAATTAATTACACAAATATTCACTCGCAAAATGTACCCCAAACAAGACTTGTACTTAGTATTGTCAGTTATAGTATTTTTAAGTATTTGTCCCATATTTGGCACCCTTGGGACCTTTGGGACTGTACGTAAGAGACATAATAATAATAATAATAACAATAATTATTATAATAATAATAATAATAGTAATAACAATAATTATTATAATAATCGTTTAAACCAAAAAAATGGGGCAAGGTCTTCTCGTACCAATGCTTTTAATGGGGGAAATGCAAATGGTGCAAATGGGACAGGAGTTGGAAATTTGATAGACAGTTCCATCTCCGGAAGTTCAAATGCTGTTGGAGGAAGCAGTAAGTTTTTTTTTAAATCATCAAAATCATTTTATTTTTTTATATTTTATATTTTTAGATTTAATTTTTTTAGATTTAATTTTTTAGATTTAATTTTTTTAGATTTTATTTTTTTAGATTGTATTTTTTTAGATTTTATTTTTATTAAATCAACCATTGTTACTTATGTGCGCAAGTAGGCTATGACAAAGTATCGAAAAGCGTCGTTCCTCAATAGTCCGCTAGAGGGCCACGTCAAAATTGTTCTTTCAAATTTCTTTCTATTTACAATTTCAGGAATCGAACAAACGCTAAATATCCTAGTATTATCACAAACAAGGACCAAACCTACAAGGACAAAGGGACAACCCTACATTTAGCATATTTTGTTGTTCCCTTTGTTAGATTGACATACGTCATATTAAGTCTTAAATTGATTTCATGCATTTGAACGCTTTTACGCAAAACCCGATATGATCTAAAGTATCATGCATGATTAATAAACCAAATACTTACTCAACAGGTCCAAAAAACCGGGAAAAATCGCATTTTTCTTCAATTTTTAACAAAGCGTCACATCTATTACTCATTTTCGAAAAACAAATGAAAGTTAGTGCTGCCACCTGTAAGCGTTGAAAACCTAATTGTTAGTTTAATAACGCGTCGCTTATGCAACCCAACATACATGAGAGTATTGAACGAAAGATAAGCTAGGAAAACTTTGATTTAAAACGTTGTGAAAAAATCAAGATAAATTCATATACATACAAATTCATATGTTATTAATATCATATTTCATTAAATGCATATTTGATTATATGTATATTTCGTTAAATTCATACTTTGTTATTAAATTAATTTATATTCAATTAATTTATAGTAAATTAATTTATATTAAATTAATTTACATTAAATTAATTTACCTAATTCTAATATGTACAGATCTCGCTGCAAGTTCTCTAACTTACCCAGTCTTCTTCTGGTGGCCCTTCTTGCAAGCCAGCGTCCAAGGCAGCCCTTCGAACCTAATTGGAGGAAATGCCCAAGCTTCCGGAGGCAACCTAACAGGAAACATCGGCTCTGGTGGCAACGCTATCGGAGGAAACGGAGGCCAATCCCAACTAGTCGCTTTAGTGCACAATAATACCTTCACGAATAACACTAACGTTAATTCGACCGTTAACAATTTATTTAACGGCGGAACCGCTGTGGGTGGATCAGGGGGAAACATAGGAAGCTTAACGAACAGTTCATTTGCAGGATCTGCTAGTGCCATAGGTGGTAACACTTTTAACGTCGGAGGAAGTAATTCACAAGGAGGCAATGCTTCCGCTTCTGGAGGATCGCTTAATGGGTCTATTGGACAAGGAGGCGATGCCACTGGAGGAAATGGAGGATCTGCCTCTATTGTCATAGGGTCTTTCTAAGCGCTTTATTTTCATCTAAAAAAAAAGATACTATACAACTTTAGAAGAATGAAAAATTAATCAACATTAATTAATAATAAATATTTAAGCAATTATGTATAAATAAGTTCTTAAATGAATTCGTAAAGTTCTTAAATCAATTCCTAAATAAATAATAAATCATTATTTATTATTATTAAATAAAACTGTACAATATAAATAATAAATCAATTATTAAAGAAATAAGTCAATTATTAAAGATATCAGTCAATTATTAAAGAAATAAATGAATTATTAAAGAAATAAATGAATTATTAAAGAAATAAATGAATTATTAAAGAAATAAATCAATTATTAAAGAAATAAATCAATTATTAAAGAAATAAAACAATTATTAAAGAAATAAATCAATTATTAAAGAAATAAATCAATTATTAATGAAATAAATCAATTATTAAATAAATAAGTCAATTATTAAAGAAATAAGTCAACAAATTAAACAGCATCCTCTTCATCGAAACAAACAGACTTCTCCGGATTCTCCAATTTAACACACAATTCGTCGACAAGCTCATTAAAAAAGAACCCGTCAACGTTCTTCGACAAATAATTCAACAAATGTAACGACCCAAACGAACTCTTTTTCACGACAACCGCCACGTTTCTTTCCCCGTATTTCCCCATCAAGCAACGACCTTCCAAAATTTTCAATCTCACATAAAACGAACAATAATACACCACCCTATACAATAAACCAATCACAGTTGCTACAACTAAAGCCGAAAACCATACCCACAAGAATATGTAAATTTTTTCGTTGACGATGTTAAGGGGCAACACGCATAGCGAATCGTAATTTTGAACCGTCCCTGAAGGTCCGTATATGTTGAAGGTGCATTTGGTCAGCTTCGGGAATATTCGGATCATCGGGTCGACCCTGTCCTCTTGCTCCATATCCACGAAGCTGAACACTTGGATCCCGTAGGTGCTAAATTCGCCTCCGAGGAACTTATCCATTAGGAAAATTTGTCCGATTACGTTCACGAGATTTAAACATTCGCACAAGTGATAGTTCAACGTGTACGATTTATGCGAATAATCGCTTGTCGTAATGTAATTTATAATAAAGTTCCTGTAGGTACTTCTATCAGTGTTTTCCATCGGAGACGATCCTTTGATTTCGTTCGTCAATCTCCTCATCCTCCCTCCTTCGAGATGCTTCCAGATATATCTCGGAAGGTAAAACAAGACCCCTTGAAAGAACAGCACGAAGCAAACCCATTGGTAATATTTCTGGTAAATTTTCTCTTCTTCTGACCGATGAGCGGATACTCCTGGATAAACGATATCCACTCCTACGATTCCCGATTTGTTGGCCAAAGTGAAAGTCGGGTGAATCCAGCAGTACGTTTGGATAACACTAGCTGGCAATCCGTCGACGATGCAGAGGATAGCGTCTCCGAAATATTGTTTACTTGTCACTAAAATCGACGAGGTCATCAAGATAAGAACGGTTAATTTGTAGTGCAGGCGGAAAAGGATGTTGTCTATACGAACGTCCGGGAGCTTTGTGAACGTCTTCAATGGTTTGAAAAGGTTGATCATTTTTTTTAGGTGATAATTTGATATCACTTATGAACTCTAAAGGGTTTTTGCAAGACTATAATAAATAGTTTACACACATAAATAGTTTACACACATAAATGTTTTGCAGAAATAAATGGTTTGCACAAATAAATGGATTGCAGAATTAAAATGACTTGCCGACTAAACATTTTTGTATAATCAGTAACATAAACTCTAAGATAAAGCTGCAAGTTACAATGAGGTCTTTGTGTGAACTGATTGCTCAAATGCAACGTAAGGAATCCACATGCCAGACTTATCATAATCTCTTTATTCGATATAAGAAATCATTAAGTCAACCTAGTCTGCATGTGTGTATGTACATAGTGTTTAAAGGACATAACAATTTCGGTCTCTTCTCTAAACAAAATTGAAATGAACTGAACTTTATTCGGAAACTTACGTAAAACTCTTAAAAAAATGTAGACAATTGAGCGATTTATTTGCAAGCAGTCTCGTGTATCACAGCACATTACTTCTTTGAGTGCTCTTCAAACCAAAGGAGGGTATTTATTAGATTATCCATTTCGTTGGAGACTTGGCCCACAGGATGATTGTCGTCGTACAAGTTCATTCTGAAAATACAACAAATGTTATGTAATATTAATAATAACAATAGACATTAATAATATACATTAATAATAGACATTAATAATAAACATTAATAATAGATATTAATAATAAACATTAATAATAGACATTAATAATAGGCATTAATAATATGAATAACGATATAAAATGTGTATAAAAATACGCTATGAATTGTAAAATCTTCACCAAATGGAAACATATTTTAAAATTGCTATTAGTGTTTTTCTTGCTGTTGATTGGTTTATGGTTAACTATGATATTTAAATTCATTCATTCATTTAAATTTATTTATAAAGAAAAATTCAATTTTGTATTTATCTTATACAATAATTAATGCACGTGAAATTATATTTGTAATTAAAATTATTATATGTGTATCTTATTAAATGAAAATATCTTTTTTCTATCTTATACCTTTACGAAGTAGAAAACGTCAGAAACAACAAATATTTAATTCTACTTTTCTTGTGATCTTGACCAGATATTTAATTTTAGTTTAGTTTTCCTGGGTTTTCTTGAGTCTTTCTTTTAATAACTGTTAATACTTTTAATACTGTTAAAATTTTTACAAGATGTTTTATTTTGTTTTTCTTATTATGACGTTTTGCCTGCTTGTTTCGTGCTTTGTCTGGTAACTCTTTGTATGGATATTTATATATATTTATATACATTTATATATTGTTTTCATTTTATTCGGTTATACATTTTTGTCCTTATTTATTTTAAAAAATATCTTGCTTGAAAAACACTGTTAAATTAAAATTGGACTCTTATTTTCAGACAGTGTGAGTAATAAATATTTAAAATAATTTTAATTTGAAATAATTTTAATTTAAAATAATTTTGATTTAAAATAATTGTAATTTAAAATAATTTAACTTTAAATTAATTATAATTTAAATAGTTGTTTAATACATTTTTTTTTAATTAACTCAATCCAGTCTACTGTATTAAAAGCGAGTGCCGAAGGTGCGAGGCGGCGAGCGAAGCGAGAAAGACAGATGTCTGAATAATTAATTGTACAAAATACACGCTTTATTATTTTTAATTAAAAATAATAATTATTATAATATGAATAATGATTATTATAATATATAATAATAATTATTATAATATAGTATAATAATTATTGTTATAATATATAGTAATTAGTATTATAATATATAATAATTTAATTTTAAGTTACATGAACTAGTGAGAATTTATGAGTCTTTTTTTGGTATAAAAATAATTTTTAATTTTTATTAAAAATAATATCAGTGAAAATAATATTAACTTAAAATAATTTCAAATGAAAGTAAATTTTATTTAAAATAATTTTGTAATAAAGAATATCATTAATTAATTCACTCCAGTTTAGTGTATTAAAAGCGAGCGCCGAAGGCGCGAGGCGGCGAGCGAAGCGAGCAAGACGGATGTGTGAATAATTAATTGTAGAAAATACATGTTTTATTATTTTTAATTAAAAATAATAATTATTATAATATATAGTAATAATAATTATTATGATAATATATAATGATAATTATTATTATAATATACTGTAATTATTATTATTACAATATATAATAATTTAATTTTTAGTTTTATGAACTTGTGAGAATTTATAAGAGCATTTTTTTGATATAATAATAATTTTTAATTTTTATTTGATATAATATCAGTTGAAAATAATGTTAACTTAAAATAATTTCAGTAGAAAATAATTTCAGTTGAAAATAATTTTATTGAAAATAATTTCAATTGAAAATAATTTCAGTTGAAAATAATTTTAATTGAAAATAATTTCAATTGAAAATAATTTCAGTTGAAAATAATTTCAGTTGAATATAATTTTAATTGAAAATAATTTCAATTGAAAATAATTTCAGTTGAAAATAATTTCAGTTGAAAATAATTTTAATTGAAAATAATTTCAATTGAAAATAATTTCAGTTGAAAATAATTTCAGTTAAAATTATTTTCAATTAAAAT
>JAWQRP010001768.1:0-17760 GCA_033557875.1 Quadriops clusia | reverse complement strand
AGCCGGTCATATCCCCCTAACAGTTGCTATTGTATTAATATGTCTGTCCGCGTCTCTCGCAACGTAATCTCATCTCGAGGTTACGCATTCGATATGAAACATTTACGTTTTTTTGCATGCTGGGTTGTTATATGCGTCAACCGTGTAAAATTTTTTACAATCTACAAGTTAAATTTGTCAAAATTATTATAAATTATTTTTATTTAACTTTCACCTTTATAATTTTTTAAAATATTATTTATAAAACTATTGTTTATTATTATTTAATATGGAGACCATAAAAAGGTAGAAAAACATTTAAATCTGTCCTATCTCTATTACAAGAAGTTAATTTTAAGCCTACGACTGTTTACTAAAGTTTTGCATCTACAACTCTGAATTGCACTATGCTTTGTTTTTACTTATCACAAAAAAAAAGTAATTCGTTAGAACTATTGAATTATTGATGATCCAAGTATAGTTAAACTTTGTTTATTCAAATCTTCAGACAGCAGTCTCTGAGATCAAACAACAGTAGAAAGGTAGTAATATAGGCACTACATTAGTCTTTAAAGGGTTAAATAAAAAAATATATATAGAAATTTAATTTTAAACCGTGTTGGTTTAAATAGCTACAAATTATGTATGTAAATAATATAAAGATTAAATAAATAATACTAACCGATGGTAAATTTTTGTAAAATCGCACGAAACTTTGTTGTTGATTAGAATCTGAAAAGTTTAATAGATTAGATATAAACTAAAGCTACATATACCTAACCAATATATTTCTCATAGTACATACCTAAATTGAACGTACGTAAAGGTTCAACATTTGTCATTTTCAAAACTTTAAGTAAATAAAAAAATATATTTAAACAAAATCTAATTATTAAATGCTTGTAACAATCCACATGCACACAAATTTGAGGTACACGTCGTTAAGAACTCGCGCCAATAATTTTTCTTTTCAATAGAAGGAAATATCAGCTGACAAATTGTATTAATCAGACGCCCAATATCTTATTCAAATATCAAATTAAAAAATTCCTTATGTGTAAAATTTATAACAGTTTTTTCGAATTTAATATGGCATCATTTAATAATTTTATATTTACTTTTAAGAATAACTAATATATTTATAGCATTGAATAATATATGAATTGGGGATTATGGATTTTAACAATGATATAGTTCAAATATGACATATTAGAAGGGAAATAAGAAGAATATCAAACAACGACGTCGTTGATATCAAACAATTAAATTTTGAGGTTAAATAAAGTGAATAATGTTATCCGTTGACAGATATAATCATTAGTCTGTCACTATTTTTATATAATTTGATCTGTAGCCCATATAAATAAGTTGTAAATATGGCATTTACTAACATGAGATATATGAATTCCTATGATATACATAAAACATTAATAAATCATTATATTTTACGGAGACCTGGAGACACATCTTTACTAAAGAGAGACACTTCCAAGGATAAGACGGATTACGATGTGTTAAAAGAAAATCATAAATTCCTGTGGGATGAAGGCAGTCCTAAGACTTGGGAGCAAAACTTTGCTAAAAAATACTACGACAAACTGTTTAAAGAATATTCAATCGGTGATTTAACCAAATTCAAGGAAAATAAGGTAAACAACTTAATCATACATGTAAAGTCTTTTTCTTCTAAACAATTATTTATGCCAAAGTTAGCCCTAAGGTGGAGAACTGAGGAAGAAGTAATTAGTGGGAAAGGACAATTTATTTGTGCAAATAAAAAATGCGGCGAAAACGTATGTCTGCGCACTTGGGAAGTAAATTTTGCTTATAAGGAAGATGGGATCAAGAAGAATGCTCTTGTAAAAATTAGTAAGTTCCTTTTAATTGAAAACTTAAGAAATGAAAATAAGTAACACTTCTTTTAGGGCTATGTCCTACATGTTCGGATAAACTAAATTATTGCACAAAAAAACGTGAAGTAAAAAGATTAAAGAATAAACGTACAAGAGGCAAACATAAGATTCAGGTTCCAGAAAGAAAAGAAAGTGAAGCCACATCCATTCCGGAGGAATGTGTGGATAGTACCGAAACTAGTTCTGAAATTGACATTGGAGATGACTCTCCTTGGGCTAACTTAAAACCTCCTGACACCAAAACTAGAGATGAAGAAATGGAAGAATACCTAGAAGCATTATTATTTTAGAATATTTTCTAATAAAGGTGTTAATTTGGTTAGATTTCTAATGTTAAAGCCTCGAAACACATTTACTTAGAAGTAAGTCGATATGATGTGAAAATAAAAAATAATAGTTGAAAATGTATTCAGAAATAATTAAACTAGAAGTAGTTTCAACAGTTTATTTTTAACAATTTTTAGTAGCATTTGAAATACAAATAAAATATTAAAAGTAAAACGTATAATAAACTCTAGAACTGACCTAATGGCTAATATATATATTAATGTATAATTATAAAAAAATCTATACTCTATGGTCTAAACTTTGAGCATAATTTAGTTATTAATATTTTAGTATGATGCATATATCTTTACATAATGATTGTTATGAGAATAGCAAAGTGCATTTACATCTAATTTTAGTTTGTGGCTTTAAATTTTTCTTTTTATTATTTTCAGCAAAATTAACATGAATTATTCAATAATATTTTGAAGTGCCTCTTTTACATAAAACATTAACATAGTTTTCAAAAGGGTTTAGATACAATTACAAGTTAATAACATCACCCTGTATAATTTATTAGTACAATCACTTTAGTTCCACATTTAAAATATTACTTTCTTAAAGTAAGATCCAAAATTAATGACAATTAATTAAAATAAGTACTTTAATGAGCTGTAATAAAATAGGCATTTTTGTTTCTTATCACATACTCATATTTTCACATAAAATAAATTATGATATTCATAATTTTCAATTTATTCATCGTGTAATACCTTTGTGACCTGACAAGTTATGTTCTGGAACATTCATTTTCACGGTGCTTAATGCGGAAGACTA
Source organism: Quadriops clusia (assembly GCA_033557875.1). NCBI lineage: Eukaryota > Metazoa > Arthropoda > Insecta > Coleoptera > Hydrophilidae > Quadriops > Quadriops clusia. The sequence continues at coordinate 14,764 of JAWQRP010001768.1, read as the reverse complement.
TTCAATAGGTGCTATTTCTGATAATCTAGGCATTTTATTATAACAATGCTTATAAAATATTTGCTTTAATTCTACACTGAAGGCATTTTTTTTATATAATTTATATATTATAAATCTTAGTTTGATACATAAAAAATGTATTCATATGAATTTTTTTTCATGCTATCTAGATTGATTTATTTTGAAAAGCGTTATCTGTAAGATCTATAATCCATGGTATAGTAGCATTAAAAAAATGTTTACAAATGAATGGATTAATTTTACAGCACATTAAGTAAAGTATTATTTAGAAAGAAAGTAGGAATATACTAAATTAGTTATAGCAAGGTAAAATGAGGATATATATATATATAGATAAGACTGACACAAATGTTTAGTGATAATTATTTTGGAACTATTTTTTAAATATTTATCCAGTCAATTCATGCATTAATTTTAATATTAAACTTCACTTAATTTTAATAAATGACGCGCATATGTAATGATAAAACAATAATTACTTCGTAAAATTAAATAATTTTCCATATTAAAGCTGGAAAGTAAAATAGTAACATTTTAGAATGCAACATTGTACAATTACAAAATATTTCTTTATAAAATGTGTAAACTTGTAAATAAGAAATGAAGTGCTTCTTATTGACTGAACTGGAAATAAACTTCGCGAAGTAGTTTCAAAAACTCCATATTCAGCTTTGTTTTTAAAGGTATAATTTAAATTTGAAAAAACTATTGAATCCATTTGCTGTTCTGTGTTTAAGACGTAGCCTAAATATTTACATGCTATATAGAATTAATATGTTCAAGTACAGGTACACTTCCAGTTCAATGTCAAAATAATATATAAAACGTATTTAAAATCGGTTTTGAAAATTTCATTCTTGAAACTTTATTTGTTTTCTGATTTTATCTTCTTCTCCCTCATCGTCATCAAAATCTTCATCATGGTTGTGTGTTACACATTGCGGAGTTTCTGGTCTAACATGGGGTATTGTGCTGTTTGTTCTTTCTAGTGTCTATAAAAATACAAAAAGAGAATTAGCAAATTGTTGCTGCTTAATTTTACTTTTATATTTAATATATGTAGCCAACAGTTATCCTTCAGCCCATCCCATTTTTCATGGTGTATTTAATTTTCTGCCACAAAGTAAATTTTATTGAATTCCTAATAAAATATTAAACTGTATCATTTATTATGAAGAAACAAATGTTTTTGTTAAAAATAATTCTCCTACATTTATTATTAATAGAATTATTATCTGTACAAAATAATTTTATTTTACGGTGATTCTTGAAGAAAGCTGCCTTTCCCACATTTCCTTCCTTACAATGATTTAAGTGGTCTTCCTCTCTTCTATAAGTTTCAAAAGCTTATAAACAATACAAATTGTATAAAATAATACTTATAAATACAAATTTTTCCATATAGTAGTGAGAATATATTATATATTCGAGGCTAAAACGACGTATCACAGCCTTGCGACAAAAGTGACACAACAAACAAAATTTTTCAGGAACGTGATAAACTATTTAAAACTTAATCCAACCCTTTATTACTACCAGTTTTATTACTGCCACCATGCAGTCAGAATATGAAGTTAATATGTTTTTGGCAACTGATCGATATTATATTGTAAGAAGTTCATTGATGTTGTTAACATATATATCACGTTTTTGAGTTGTGTAACTATTATAGCAAGAGTGCGGTAATAAAATTTATTTAGTTCAGGATTTCCCATTCTTGATGAATCAGAGGATAATGGCTCTATTACTGAAAGTTATGTAAGTGCAAAAGTTTCATACTTTTAAAAAAGGTATGTTCTTAAAATAGTTGTGTTCTTATACAGGGTGGTCCAGCTAAGGCGACTCACTTAAATTACAGCGTTATTAACAAAGTTAGAATAATAAAACTTGCAGGATTTACTCAGCACCCAAAGAGTTCCAAAAACCAATAGTACAGTTTTGTTCTGCCACGCATAGTTTTTGCGCAAGCGCACTTGGATCCATAAAAGTGATGATGATGAACTTTTTTTTACATATTTAAATCAGCAAGTAATTCTGCATACCACGGTATAAACATTTCTGCAAAAAAATGGTGGATGGACGAAAAACATTTTTTTATTATTGTGGCTTCATTTACCAAGTTAGGGCAATGAAATTTCCAATGCAATGGCAAATAATTTTTAAAAATACATATTTTTCAAGGTGTTTTTATTATGAATTCTTATTCCCGGAATGATTTTGCGAACAACGATACCAATATTGCAGCAAAAAATCTTAATTTATGAATTTTTTTATTTTATGGACTATGTCCACTTAATCGCCACGCACGCATCTCTAGTTACTTTGCTTTCAGTCACTCAGGCCAGTAGATTTATTAGACATGATTATTCTGCATCTCATGCAATAACAGCCTCTGATTGGTTAGCTAGTGTGCAATTATCAGTGATTACACTGATAAAACACCCTGTTGATTTCTCCTAGTGACACAGTTCAGTCTCTTAGTTACTTCTGTCTTTTGGTGCTTTAAAAAATTAAAACGTCAAATAAACTTCAAAATGAAAGATATGGCAATATGTATTTTTTGTATGTAGGTGTATTTAATAAAATGAAGTAAATTTATTATGTACCTACTGGAGATGCAAAATAATCTTGCCGAATCGCATTCGTGCTACTAATTTTATGGGTAAATTCACTCCTGCCTCCTGCTCAGGAACGAGAATCGTGCAAATTTGACAATGAAAACCCTCCAGCCCTTCGGGCTGTCGTGTTTTCAATACTTGTCAAATTTGCACTCTTCTTCGTTCCTAAGCAACAGACAGTCGTGAATTTACCGATGAAATTAGTGCACTTATGCGATTACTACAGATAATAATTGAAAAAAATCTAAACATTTGATAGTTAGTATGTACATTCAGTTTCATATTAAATATCACTCATTTACTTCCATTTTCTGTAATAAATAAAATAATATTAATACAAAACATCACACTTTAAACTAAAATAACAATTTTTTAAATGATATAATGAGTATTACACCACGGATTGACTGTTAACTGTGCTAGACAGCGTTCGCAAAACGAAATTAGTGACATTTATTATAGAAACAAAATGTACGTAGTAAACAGTTGTTTACAAAACCTATTGAACGTGAAATAAAAGTAAATGAAAGAATGTGCCTGTTAATAAATAGCTAGTACCTTTTACACAATATTGTAATTATTGATATGCACAAGAGCGTTTGTCATCCCACTAAGAGGCATGACTTCAGTATTTACTATTTATTTAACAACGGCCTGATTCGGCATAATAGACCAATTGACGACGTCAAAAACTAGGATCACAAATTTTGGAGGAGTCTACAAAACATGGAGTCCCAGTTCTACATTGTTCGTGGACGATGAAGTAGTTAAAACTTTTTCCTAATAAAAAAATAACACCCTTGCTGGGATTCGAACCATAAACCCATTGCACCAAACACCAGCGTCTTAGCAATTAAGCCGTCACGACGACAAGCATTGGTTAATATTAGAGACATATGAGTAAATGTCTAAAAGATAAGTCTACTATCATTGGCTACTAAAAAAAAAACAGCTGTAGAGACGTGTCCGTGGATATTAAGTAGACATAATCCATAAAATAAAAAAATCCATAATTCAAGATTTTGTGCTGCAATATAGGTATCGTTGTACGCACAATCATTCTGGGGATTAGAATTAATAATAAAAGCACCTTGAAAACCAAGTATTTTTAAGTTATGTGCCCTTGCGCGGAAACGAAATGTCACAGAATAAAAAGCTATTTGGATGTTTTTAAGTCCTTTATGTGCAAAATTAATTTTTGGAAATTTCATTGCCCTAACTTGGTAAACAAAGCCGTAATATTAAAAAAATGTTTTTCGGCCATCCACCATTTTTTTGCAGAAATGTTTATACCGTTGTATGCAGAATTACTTGCCGATTTAAAATATGTAAAAAAAAAGTCATCTTCATTATCACTTTTATGGATATAAGTGCGTTTGCGCAAAAACTATGAAAGGCAGAACAAAACACTACTAGCGTTTTTTGGAGCTCTTTAGGTGCTGAGTAAATCTTGAAAGTTTTATTGTTCTAACTTTGTTAATAACGCTGTAATTTGAGTCGGTCGTCTTAGGTGGACAACCCTGTATATAGAAAAATTAATTTAGGGCAACTAAGAGAGATGCTTTGTTTATTTGTTTCTAAACGACGTCAACTAAGAGAGAGACACATTGTTTATTTAGATAATAATTGTTCAAAATGTTTGTCCTGAAGCACACAACAGTTTCAACAAAATTATTTGAACAAGTTTGCTGCTACAGATTCACAATTTTTATTTCCAGTAACAAAATAAAATCTTGCAATCTGTCCACAATGGGACACCTTGTATAAAAGCACTTTTAATGTACACTCGGAGAAAAATTAAATGTCCGTTTTTTGTTGGCCGCACATATCTTTTGTACTGAAGAGTCGTAGTCTGATCCATAAATACAGCAAGGTACTAATATAGGCTAAAATAACACAACGATATGCGCGACCAACAAAAAACGGACAATTAATTTTTCTCCGAGTGTACATATAATGAAATTTTTTCATGGTAGATTATATTCTCATAAATTTAATAAAAATGCAATTGAAACACAGGAAAATGAATTGGACAAAGTGTTGATTTAATGCAGCATGTAGACAAATTCTTATACAATAATATTAATATTTTACATTTCTACATACCTTAGCACTTCTGTTGGCTGCACACTCCTGCTGACTATTGTTATTAGAAATGAGTGATGGCATGGAAGGATCAATATGGGGATGTTTGCGAGTTTCTTGAAATGTTATTTCAGATTCCAAATTGAAATAGCTAGCACCTTCAGTATGATATCTTTGTTCATGAGCAACAGTGGATTCATGTGGTAATAACATAGCAGGTGCTCTGAACATGTAGGAAAATGGATAATAAAGTAAGTTCAAATGGGTTGCTGCATATAAATCAGCATATCTAACAACCTAAAATAAGAATAGTATAAGTTTATATAACATAGACATTTATTTATTTATGCTACATTCATTTTAAATCAAAAAAGTAGATTTTAATTTGTATTCAATTAAATCTATATTATTGAAAAGAAAATGTATTTTAACCACTTTATCAAGTGACAAACACCCTTCATTATACAAAATCTTTTCCATAGTGTAAGATGACGAACACAATATATGAGTTATTTGCAATGAAGGGTTAATTTTTTTGTAATATTTATTTAAGAACCACACATTTGGGTTAAATTATGGATTTCCGCAGACGACTATTATGTAGTTCTTCTCGTTTTAATTTTGTTTATAATAAGCTTACCTGGGATGAAAAAAATGTTTGCCTAGATCCTGATCGAAAGAGACTGCCCATCATACCATATGACATATCCATTTTATGAGTTGCATCTCTTATAGACAACCTTAGTTTTGAAATGTCCGGTTTTTCCTTTGTGCTACTATCCAGATTTCTGTAATTTATAAATGAACACGTAATAATAGTGACACACACTCTTCTATCCATTTAAGATGAGTTAGATTTCTTACTTGTACATTTCCCCCAATTTAATGTCTAATTCCTGAAGGTCATCAAATAATTGACATTTATCAGTCCAAACATGTAATTCTCTGACTAATTCAGGGACAATCAAAAATGTTCTCCATCCTCTAATTTTTTTACTTTTCAAAATATCTCCGAAAATATGATCTCCTATATACAAAACATCTTTGCCCTTAGCACCAATTAACTCAGTAAAAACGTCACAGTTTCCTAAATTTGAAATGAAAATAATAGCTCAGCATAACTAGTAGCATGTAATGAAATAAATATTAAATTCACATGAAAAGTATATTTACCCCCTGAGTAAACTTCCTCCTTTTGAAATGGACCTGTGTGTATGCCAAGCCTCAGTGCCCCTGTTTTTGCATCCACTTGTCTCAAAATTGTACCCTCTGAGAAGAAAAGGGGTTTAAGAGCATCAACCACGATAGTATCAAAGTAAGTTTGCCAAGCTCTGTGAGGATCTTCCGGCTAAATAACAAAAACCACTGAAGGAATTTATGATAAAAAGTCAATTTGATCTTACCCTTGGTCCATGAGGAAAGTTAAATAAATGGGTCATTATTGTATTCGTGTAATTATAGTCACTGTTTGTCAGTAAAAACGTTTTAGCCCCACTTTCACGCAACCTTGTTAAAAACATTGGCAAGCGTTCGTCTTTTCTCACGTAATGATCTAGATCTTCAGTTGTTTTCTTTTTTAAACCACCTTGCAAATGAATGTAGTCTACGGAACTCCTAACGTCCTAAAAAAATAAAACAAGGTTGCATAAATTTAATTTAATGGCTACTTTCGATTAAAATAATAACCAAACCTTATATAATGTATATGGTTCCTGTTGGTTGGCTTGGCAAACCAAGGAATCTATTAAACAGTTGAAATGAAAATTAAAACTAGATAAATTTCCGTTACGCCTCTTTTTAAATAAATGTGCAGTTATTTTTAATAAATGGCAACTGGTAGTGAATAGCATTGGAAATAAGTAATTTTTATCACTTCAAAATATGAACAATAATTGATTTGTTTATAAAAACTCTCTTTAATCACAGCAAGAACCAAGACAGAAATATTTAATTACACCTCTGCTTAAGTTTTAAATCTATAATCGGTACACCTTGTTACAAAATTCTAAATTTACAGTTATGAGATACATCAGCAAAACACTTACTTGAAAAATTGACTTGTATGACATATACAACTCCCCACATTTCACTCCAGTTTGAGAATTGACGTATTCCATAGAATTTGTAAAAAAATCAACCAAACATGCTAATAAGTAAGTTTCTGGAAGATTAAACAAAGTGTTAAGGACGTATACTCTTGACTCATCCAAATGTAAGAATTTGCTTGGATATAGTTCATATATTTGTGACCTAAAAATATTAGAGATAGAACATGAGAGTATTTCCACAACCTAATTTAGGTCTAGAATTTTTAGGACATAATAAAAACTTACGGTTTTAAAAATTCGAAGCCATGTACACAAACCAATATGTTTCCATAAGCATCCACTTTCAACAAATTTCCATACATTGTGTCAAACCATAAACCACGGACGTTGAAAGAAGGATCATATTCGAATTCTAGAATTTCTTGAGGATAGCCCATTGATACGATGTGTTCTTTCAGCAAATCAAATCCTAGTTTTTCATATTGAGGTGAGATATATTCTAGAGTTTTAGAGAAATTAATTTTAGTGGAAAGTTATGCAATTTATGTCAGAATCGTAGTAAAGGAAGAGCCAGAAACACACTACTGTTAAGTCCGTGATATCACGTGATGTCACAGACGTGACAGTTACTGTTTTTCAATGGTTTCTTATGTACCAGAGACACACTACCGTCACATCACGTCTATCATGTGAGGTGGTCGCATAATGCAAAAAAAAAGGTGATGTCATGTGACATTACGTGACGTGACAGTAGTGTGTTTTTGGCTTTATAGAACAGTCGTAGTGATTAAATGGTAAAAATTATTGCTCAGATTAATTGCTATGTAATTTACTCTCATTAAGAAAACTGACTAATTTTTCTGAAGATAGCGATGTAATTATCGATGTCGTTAAAACTATATGTGTGAAGGTGACCTTCCAAATCTATGTGAAAATTACAAATGATACCCACCAGCCAAAGTGTAATCCATATCGAATCCATAAAACTTTATGTTTTCTAAATGCAGACTTCGATTGACAAAGATCCTAAAATAAAATAAAGAAATTTTTAATATTGTTAGTCTAATTAAACTCTATATTTGAACTGTGAACAACTTCTTTAACCCTTTGAATACCAAATGATGTTCGCATTGTAGGTTCTATCTGTATGAATAACACATGTTATTGTAAGCTGGTATTCAAGGGTTTCATTGTACTACTCATGCAATGTAGGATTGCTGGTGGCACAGAGGTATGAAAGTTTATAGTGCGCTAACTAGGTCTCTATAGTTCATTTAATACATACAATACTTACTATAGTCAGTGAGTATAGAACGACATCATACAGAGATGTCACATAATGCATTTTTTTTGGACTAAGATTTTTCGATCAATACATGACATATGTGTCATATACAAGCCAGGGCTTCCGCATGATGATGTGTAAACATGTAGCTGGAACTAAAAGCCCTTGGAAATTCGTCGATAAACGTCGTTTTACTACCCCTAAGCTTCTTTAAGTCGCTGTAAATCGTGGGGTTCCACTGCACACATCAGTAGTTTGTAGACGATAGGCAAGTTCAGGTGACAAATTTCCTATAATGTGAAGTCTCTATGACATAGTGCTATACTCACTGCTATAGTATAGTATAATCACAGATAACCAGATAGCTCATCTAATGGTTTTCATTAGAAATGTGAAGGGTTGCCTAAGTTGCAAGAAAATTCAAAGAATAGAAGGAGAAGAAAAAAAAAACAACCAATTAAGCCTGTAAGAAATGCAATGCTTTTACCGCTCTCCACGACTTATTATAACTCCCGAAGGCCTATGAAATCTTGCATAATGTTACGTCGAGCTGGTCTCAAAAGTTATAACCTGCTAAAATTAAATACGATACCGTTTTTAAGAAATAAAACGTTTAAATTTGACATTTATTGTCCGTAGCGCCATCTTAAAAAAGATGCCAGAACATACCCAAAAAGATGCCATTTCCGGCTGAAAACTGCAACCTTTTTCCCTATCTGATGAGCTATCTGGTTATCTGTGGTATAATGTACAGTCTGATTGCTATTTTTTTCTAATCATATGATGTCTCATTTCCCTATCTGCGAAACTGATCGGCAATTCTACATTGCCCGAATAGTAAAATTAGTTATTTAGCAATAGATAACTTTTATTACTACAATATAAAGAACTAAGCAACAGAGGTAAAAACTCTATTTTATTCGTAATCTATCTTGTTACCTTTACCTGTGTTTTTATTAAGATCAAGGTCTGTAAGTGTTATTGTGGTAAAGAGCTGTAATGGATAGTAATCAAATGTTATAAGAAATTAATCTTGAGACACCTACTTAAGTAAAAGAAAATTCTCAGTTTTCATTTGTTGACTAAAAAAACTTATTCAAACAAATGAATAATGACAGTTAGAAAAGTTAAATTAGTAATGGAAAATCTGACTTGGAAAAGTTAATTTGTAATTCTTAAGCAGATAACATTTTTACCAACACATAAGGACAACTTGTATTATGAATTTTTATAATACATAACATTTCAAAAGTAGCATGAAAACATTTATGTTTGTATGGTACCTCTGGAACTTAAATATATAGTCCTAAAGAGAGGAAGTATCCAGAATTATTCAATTTCAATTTTTAAACGCACAAGTCTTATCACAATTTGAAGGTAATATATTATCGTTACATTATCGTAAGTTTCTTAACATCATTTTTATTAAAGTGATTTATGAATCTTGTTTTAAAATCTGTTACGATGGAAGTCATAGAGCCTGAAACGGTATCTCATCCCCCATTAAGCATAGCCCGTGTTTATCAGAACATTAACAATGAAGCTACAAAGGAATATTGGGATTATGAAAACTACAACGTAAATTGGAAATCCCCTGATAATTATGAGATTATTAAAAAAATAGGACGTGGCAAATATAGTGAAGTATTTCTTGGTATGCGTTTGGCAGACGAAGAAAAATGCGTGATAAAGATTTTGAAACCTGTAAGGAATAAGAAAATCAAACGAGAAATAAAAATATTGGAGAATTTGAGGGGAGGACCAAACATTATAACTATATTAGATTATGTAATGGAACCTAGGATGCAAACACCTTCGTTGATATTTCAATATGTAGACAATATAGAATATAAAGATATTATGATGAATTTAACTGAAGGAGATATAAGACATTACCTTTATGAAATAATAAAGGGACTGGACTATTGTCATAGCAAAGGCATTATGCACAGAGACATAAAACCACAAAATATTTTATTTGATCCTACTAAACGTAAAATAAAGTTAATAGATTGGGGATTAGCAGAATTTTATCATGTAGGAGAAGAATACAATGTTCGAGTTGCATCGAGATATTTCAAGGGACCTGAGCTACTTGTTGATTTTGAGATGTACGACTACTCGTTGGATATATGGTCTTATGGCTGTATAGTAGCTTCTATGATTTTCAAAAAGGAGCCGTTTTTCCATGGATATGATAACCAAGACCAGCTTGTACGAATCGTAAAAGTGCTTGGGACCGATTCATTTAACGATTACATTAAAAAGTACAGCATATTTTTAGATGACTCATTAACAGCAATGATTGGTAAACATAAAAGGAAAAATTGGGAGAAATTTATTAACACTTCCAATAAGGAGTTAATATCTGTTCAGGTTTTAGACTTTTTGGATAAATTGCTGAAGTATGATCATCAGGAGAGATTAACGGCAAGAGAAGCAATGGACCATCCTTATTTTACTTCCGATCGTAAGTTGTATTATCATTTAAATAAGATAGATTTTCATTTACTGCCAGGCCAACAAAATTTCCCCAAAAAATAATTGTAATGAGTTACGGCGATGTAGAGAATGTTTAAATTTTTATCGAAAGGTGGCCCAGTTTGAAAACAAATACGCAAGACAGGTCACTTTCAGACTATTTTTACTCTTTTAGGCGTAAAAAGATGAATTGGAACCAAATTTTGGTGAATATCTTTTACCGTCCTCTTCATCAGTATAAAAAGGTAATTTTAAAAGAGTGATTAAGATTAAATAAATTAAATAGGGGTTTCACAATGCTATCTATTTTGCACTATCATTTAATAATCAGCTTTTTATTTCAGAGATGCAGTCTTATAAAGGTACAAGTGGAAATGATTCTAGTATCACAAGATTAAGTGAATATATGTTAAATGGTGCATTTAATAAATTCATGGAAATGTAGTATTTTCGGAATAACTATAGCTATAAGATTAAAAATATAGTCTTATCAATACTTTATACCTATAATTGCAGATGCCAGAGAAGGCACAGCTTTTGGAACAGTTTCCTTTAATAAACATATTTCTTTATTTTGAATCAGCACTTAGTTGCACACTTCTTACTCTTTAGAATATAAATGTATTTTATGTATTATGTACCATTAGATTTAAATAAAACAAATGCAAGTGTAATGAATGAGGAATATGTTTCATTCATACTAAATAGATCTACAATGCAAATTAATTGCATGCTCTTGTGATAATCCAGATGGGGGCCGCTAGTAATTATTCAATAAAAAATTAACTTACTCATTTGGAGGGATGACCCTTTCTAAGAAATCTGTTTCAGTGCGAACACGCATGCTGAATATACTAAATGGGCTAAAGCAATATCGCCAATAAAAGAACTTTAACACAATAGTAATAGAAGCTATCCTTGCTGAAATTGTTTTCTTCCGTATGTGCGTAGCGTTGTCCGACGAGTGACAAACAACTAAGAGCATGTAAGGTGAATGAGTACTTTGATACCAGTGATGAAAGATTCCCGGAATATGTTTGGCGACAAGATAGGCTACATACATATGAACTTTCATTTATTAGACATAGTATATAGATTATACATATTTAAATAGGTTGATAATGCAAATTGGTCCTAAGGTCTTCAAAGATATCTGTTTTCAGGTATTATTATTATGTAAATTTTACCAATATCTTTTCAAACTTCACATGTAGCAAAACTGTTTTTAAATGGGTAAAATTTCAATATCTTGAGGTGTTTATTCTATAAAAATGGTAATGTAATATTTTTTTGAGTGTACGTAGAATTTTTAATTTGTAAATATTTTACACTATCTGACGTCATATTTAAAAATAATATACCCATTGTTGCAATGTTATTTACTCATGTAAGTCATATATGCATCTGCCATAGATATGTGATAATTTAATCGATTAAGCCAACATCTTTTTGGTCGAATCGAATTGGCGCATTAGTGTGTATAGCGGGTAAAATTGACTACCCACTATGCGTCTATTTTGGTACACGGTCATTTAAATATACATAGGTGGTTTGCAATATTGATTTACGATATAAACAGCATATATCTGGGCTCATTTTAATATGACGTGCTCCTGTGTGAGGCGAAAACTATTGAAGAAATGTATAGATTGATGTATTTGTAAGCAATTCGAGATCGCAAGTTAATCAATCAACTTCGACGTGTGAAGTTAATAACAATTTACGAAATATTCAACCTGATTTATCACTCATTTAACCGCATGTATTTTTAATTATATGCAATTATACAAATATTAACGCCTACCATTAGGACACTTTGGAAACCTCATTAAAAAATTCCATTGGGCATCCGTTTAGAAAGTTATTTATGCATGTATGCGATCGAGTGTTATTACCATCAGAAATGTCGTAAAATAAACTCATGCTTCACGCAGTATATTTGGCTCTGCTTGCAAATAACCTTTGTAGCACATCATGCTTACTCTTCAGATTATTAGCACTTTATTGTAATAACATTCAATTTGAATTTAAAAAATATATTGTAATTGAATGTGTTAATCAATAAGCACGGCGGTTTGAGTGTCATGTTGGTGTACACTACATGTTACAAATTTAAAAAAAGTTAATATTCACAGACTAAAAATAAAAATCTAACTTTTCAAAGGTCAATGCTATCAAAAAACAAATAAATGTTAACTCATGTTCAGAAAAAAATACGCAGATATTAATTAGTTCTTGGATTTTTTTTGTAAAAATAAATATATATATATAGGACACCTAGCTTACACAGGGAGATACAATTTTATACTAATTATTCATATCACCCAACATATTATAATTTATCACAAAGGATTAAAATTGTGGTTTCGGAACAAACTAATTTTAAAAATGATCGGCGACCCTATCTTGCAATGTATTTACTTATGTATAATACATATTTACATTAATAATGACTAAATATCAACGTATACAGTAAATAATATATTATTTATTATATATTATGTTTTAAAATCTGACTGCGTAAAAGGTTATAAGGTTAGCTTTGTTCGATGCAAGTGCATATGTGCATAATACATATATTATTGTCTAAATATAAATCTGGAATACAATAACATTACTTTGATCAGGCTTCCAATAACAGATTGAGTTTAGTGTGTTGCAATTGAATGTCAGCGTAAACATGGTATTAGTACGTAACTTACGCAAAATACTACTGATTACAACAATTCTTTCATTACGACAAAGGCTAACGACATAATTAAAATCTCGAGATAAATTTAACCAAAAACAATAGAATGTCAAGTACCTGTGAGCCAATTCACGTTTATCTATCCAATTATTGTCAGTGGTATGCATTCCCCCTGTGAAGCTATCTAAATCATACTCAGAAGTGCTCAATCTGCTAATAGATCCTTCATCCAAAACATTTCCAACTTGATTGATTTTAGAAGTCAATTGCCCCGTTGTTCTTGCGTAGCCCTGGGTTTTGTCTCCGAAAACATTCTGCGTTATTTCTGGCATCATTTATGTACAAAATATTACGCTGCACTTTCAAATAAGAGAGTTGCGCGTGTGCTGATAGTGTCGCGGCTAAAAAGTAAAATAACCCGCACGATCGGAGTATCAAAACACTACTGAAAGTCAGCATTATAAAATGTTGTAAACAACTTGATGACAGATAAGGAAACATAATTCGGAAGCATTGCTTGCGCTGGGGATGATGTTTATAATATTGAAAAACTATGTATTTACATATGCATATATGTTATAACGACTATACACATCAGACACTTAAAAATATGAAATTAGTTTTTGCACTAATAGTAAACTACACAAATACAAATAAAAGTATCTTTAAAAATGGTGTACCTGTGCTGTAGAATTCTCATGTCGGAATAATTAATATCACACGATTTTCGTGCAAAAATTGTTTTCAAGTCGATATCGAATGAACACATTATTTCTAAAAATAAATATTTTCAATAATAAAATAATACTTAATTACGATATTAAAATACCTTTTCTCTCGTAGTTTTCTGAATACACGTATTAGCCTATTCGTTGGAACATGCAATAAAATGCAACTGTGAAATCGAAATGCAGGAGCTTGCTCTACTGATTAATTTGTATTATCTGATAAAAAGTTTTTAAATCTCTATCAAAGGGTATGCATTCATCCACGTAATGTTTCCCTAAAACAATTGAAATTCGACAAACAAGATGAAAACCTGTATACCTTTATTAATTTTATACAAAAAAAGAAACCAATTATCTAATCTAATGTTATCTATAAAAGGTTACTGTTTTATGTAAACCTCTGAAAAGTGGCATCCTATACTCTTCACTTCTACAATGATTTAGATTTTTATATGTTCCCTTAACTTATTTAACTTGATACGTAACAATTAGTGTAACCATTCAAACTAATATCTCCTATGATTTTTATAATTGTATGATTTAAATCCGTTCACAATGCGGATTAAAGATTGAAATCACAAAATATATCATGGGACCTATTCTGTTTACCCGTTTATTAACGGTGCTGTTAATAAACAGCATCCAGAAGTTAGGAGCCAGTTAGGAGCAGGAGAAATGTTATCAACCTCAAATCAAAGTTTCTCGTCCTATGGTGGACATTCGACGATAACTCGGTTAATTTTAGGTTATCTTTGTGTGATTAATGTAAGATATATATCTTACTTCTAAATCACACAAAGATATCTTAA
>JAWQRP010001767.1:0-17766 GCA_033557875.1 Quadriops clusia | reverse complement strand
CTTTTTAGCTCAAATGACTACATACCAAATTTCATCGATCTAGCTCAAGTCGTTTTTGAGTTATCGTGTTTACACACACACACAGACACACACACACACACACACACACACACACACACACACAAACAGACAAAAAAGCAAAAAAGGGCCAAGTCGACTCAAAATCGCTCAAAACGTCGAGAATCATCAAAATCTCAAAAAATTTTTTTCGCATGATCACTATACTTTCTCTGCGAGAAAGTAAAAAGTTGATTGTTATATATTGAAGGAGTAAGAAACCTCGCCCGAAGACCAGTGATGATCAGTACAAAATTTATTTAGAGCTTATGGAAAAAGACGGCAACTTCCGCACAGACATCATTAATCCAACATTAGGGGAAAATTATTATACAGGGTGAGTTTTTTGAAGTGTTACAAAACGATATCTCCAAAACCAGTTGGAGTATTTGAATGAGACTTTAGCGGGATTAATGAACGTCCAGGGGGACAAATTTTTACATATATTTGACATCCCCTCCCCTCCCATTTTGACAGGAGAGGGGGTAACTTTGAAATCTCAAATGGAATGATGCAATTTTTATTTTTAAATACGCGTCTATGATGAAATCTGCGTACATTGCGAAAAATATCTTTGAATGTACGTTATTTTTATTAAATAAATAAAATATCATTACAGTAGCCTGTTTGTCAAGTCATTGCACGCTGGTGTTTAATGTGAGAGGTCCTGTATTCGAAAAAACAAGTAGTAGCAGGCTTTGGATAATAAAAAAAAACAATGGTGTAACTGCCAATTACTTTCGTTTTCCGTTTCAATTGGGTAGTTGAGCGTTTTTTTAAATTTGTTTAAACGATAGTAAAGTGTTAGGAAAAGCGAATACCAAAATATGAGGCAAAAATTCACGTTGTAAAGTTGTTTAAATAACGAATATGCAAAGCACATGCGCAGTAGTACTGCACAGTAGTACTGCGCATGCGCTTTGCACATTCGTTCCAGAGTTTATTTATTTCAATATCTATTTAAACAACTTTACAATGCGAATTTTTGCCTCATATTTTGGTATTCGCTTTTCCTAGCACTTTACTATCGTTTAAAACAATAAAAAAACTCTAAGCCACACAATTTCCTGCAATAATGGTACAAAAATATAAAATGTTGAGATTGATATGCTACTCCTTTTGGGAGAATGTATAGGAAATTACCGGGAAACTGAGCAACTGTCCGCAATTAGGTTTCCTAATATTCGAAAATTGCCTTTAAACGACTGGAAACCCATTAAACGCAGTACTGGTAACCTTTCCACAAAGAAAAGAGTCCGCAGACGATCCAAAACTATTGGATTCTTAGGAGCTGTCGCATTTAATCCCCATATTAGTTCCAGACAGCTGACCGTTGATTCTGGTCTTAGTCAAACATCAATGAGAATATTGCATTCATATAAATTTCACCCCTATCCAGATCAGTTTTCACCAAGAACTATATGGCGAAGATTTTAATAATCGCATTGCATATTGCAAATAGATTAATGAAAAATATGAGAATGATAATAATTGTTTAAAACAAATAATTTTTTGCGATGAAGCCACATTTACTAACTGTGGACAGTACCTGTTTTTTCTTTACTTGTTTATTGAACATTTACCTATTTCTATTGCCGATTGGGACTGCCACACATGAAAACACCTCTCCCCATTCCAATCAGACAAATTATCGACGCGGCAGAATGAGTTTCGAATGCGGAACCTGACGCACTAAAAGTCAACGCGACGACATTTTATTTATTTAATAAAATCGTAACCCGTAACGCAAATTAAACAATTTTTTTTCCAATGTACGCAGATTTTATCATAGATTCAAATTTCAAAATAAAAATTGCATCATTCTATTTGACATTTCAAAGTTACCCCCTCTCCTGCCAAAATGGGAGGGGGGGGGGTATGTCAAACATATGTCAAAATTTGTCCCCCTGGACCTTTATTAACCCCCCTAAAGTCTCATTCAAATACTCCCACTGGTTTTGGAGATATCGTTTTGTAACACTTTAAAAGACTCACCCTGTATAGGTATATAATATGTATTATTATTATTAAAATCTTTGAAAAAATACACAAAGCTATTATTTATATTTAAGGATTGGTGCGTTTCGTGGGATTTTGGCTTCCAATTACATTTTGATCAAATAAAGGTGAAGTTACAAGTTTTATTTTAACATTTTATTTTCCTCTACGCGCCTTTCATCCCAACGGCTTCTTCAGGAGGTTAACATATTAAAAAGAAAGAAAAATAATTTGAGGAATTATCGTTGAAAATACAACAATGTTCTAAATTGGATTATGTTATTATTTAAATGTAATTTAATGGTGCTATTCTGAAATGTCTTAGCAACGTCGACGTATATTTACGCGGTTACGGGTTACAGAGGATCGAGCTACATCGCGGTGCAATTTGGTATACTGAAATAGCCGACGTAAATATTAAAACTACTGTCGACAGTTCGCATTGCAGCTAAATTCTCTTCGAATAAATTCAATGCGCTTATTGGTTAACTGAATTTTTTGACAATTATTTCATGTACGCCAATTGCGCAAGCGTACCGATTACTGTAAGATATCCGTCGAGTCTCTTCGTGGACGAAACTCGACATTTCTGCTACAGCGGTCGTAACTCATATCAGAATCGCGTTTTTCTGTACATGGCTATAACTATGTGAGATACGTCGCTTACAGCGACGTAAATACATTTCAGAATAGTACCATAAGATAAAGTTTTAATTTCAATGATAATTCTTCAAATTATTTTTCTTTCTTTTTAATATATTCCTGAAGAAGTACTTGGGGTGAAACGCGCGTAGAAGAAAATAAAATGTTGAAATAAAATTTGTAACTTCATTTTTATTTGATCAAAATGTAATTGGAACCGAAGTCCCATAAAACGCACCAATCATTTTGTAAACATCGCGGTAACCTTGTGAAAAACATCGCTAACGTCGGTGTAAAAACATTTCAGAATAGCACCGTTAATGTTGCGCGATGGCTGACGCAATACTGTGAAGCATGTTCGGACGGGCATGCCGCTCCTTTCTTCCATTGCACCCTACCCGGTATTTCTTATGGTTTCGCTAATATGACGATTGTCACAATCGTACCCACTCTACCCTACTGTTTAACATTTTGAGTTTTCACGCTGTCACAAAAACCTAATTTTGTACTATTCAAGGCCGTGGCAGACGGTGTCGCGTTGCCGAATTTTTAGTTTAATATCTTGATTTTGATGTTGTTACAAATGGCATTTAAATAATTTAATTAACCTAACTATCAACTATTCAAAGCCCTTACCGACGGAGCGCCGACATTTTGAGTAATTTGTTCGCTACACTAAGAAAAATAATTGCTTGACATAACAAACTATTACTTGTTGAAACATTTCTTATCGTTTAAAGTTGCGTATGTACTTTAAGAGCTTCATCAATAAATAATGTAGGGTACTTTACATTATTATATGTCCATGCAATTTATTATTTACTTTCTATGTACGAATTAGAAACAAAACTGATATTTGTTAAATCATTATGTATATTAATTTTTCTCAGTATAGTTTTCGTTACGGACGTAGCCACGGATCCATAGACCCACATATCCACAGGCAGACAGAATAGGGATTTTATATATTAGATATTATTATTATGATACATATTATTATTATGATCGAACTTTTCAACGTCACATACTACATTAACACATCCTTTTCAGCCCGATGCGTTTGGCCACCCCTCACAGTTGCCAACTTCATTCCCTCAGTTAGCGCCTAATTGCCAACTTAAGAGCGCACCTAAATGTTTGGATGTTTTTGACAGTTGACAATAGTGTTTGTATTTGTAAAAATCTGTTTTGCAAGAAATAAGTTCGTTAATAATGAAGTGCTTAATTTGCAAATGTCACAGTAATCTAGTGAGTGTAATGAGTAATGCTTCTCCCAAAAGGGCTTTACAGATCCGTCATTATATACTAGAACTACTTGATCCTGGGGTAAGTGTGTTCACCAACGTGATGCTAACTATTTTTTTGGTATTTGTAAGTGCAGTACAGCTTTATGCTATACTTTATTTAGTTCAAATGAAGATTGTGTTCACCATGAACAACAAATAGCCTTTAAACAGTTGTCAACGAACATTTGCTTTCATCATTGCAATACGGTATACGACTTGCTCAGTTTCACAGTCTGTCTTAGAGTTTCTCTTAAACTATTGAAATAAGCATTTTACTTTCATCGTCTTCCTTTCCCCTTTGATTGGTTTCTATTGCCTATATCGATATTTGTTAGTCATACATACAGTTAATGCATTTGTCTCAATCACATTGCCTTATACGATATTGTCCACAGTCTAGTGTTTAGGCTTCAATAAATCGTTTATCTCAGAAATAGATCTTAGAATATATAAATATATTCAAATAATAGAATAGAAACAAGTAAGTCTTCATATTTGTTGTGTCGTTGCTTCAGCAGATAATTAAACCCTTATACAAATTTATTTTTCATTATTAGATACATTTTTTCCAAACCATTTCGCAACAATTGTGACTATAATTTTACTCAAGCATTCAAGGCATCTGCAATTGTACTATATTAAATCAATTCGTGATACATTGAGAAGTTTATCAGTGTTATATGTATGGCACTTGTCGTATTATGATGAATAATTCCCTGTGTAGTAAACTAAAAATATATGACTCATTACAAAATGATTTGAAGTATACTTACTCGGCGTTTTATATACAGTGAAACCTTGATTATGCGTTCCCGCGAGTTTCGTTTTCCCGTATATCATTTGCCCAAGGTCCCGACAAATGCCTATGCACTGATTCTAGATAGCGTCCAGCTAACAAGGAGACACTTCTTAGGCGGGGACCAAGGGACGAGCGGTTGGTGGTGGTGAATCGGGAACTCGGGAATCCAGATGCAAAAGAAGAAAGTGTATTAAAAGGAGTTATAAGATATTCATCTGCATTAATTCGGTTCGTTTACTTGAAAGAAGGGAGAGAGGACAAAAATACTTGTTGCTCGGTGGCTTTTCTAAATTTCTCTCTTTGTTTATTAATAATATTTTAGTAATAATATATCTCTTGGATACTTGTTTATAATCTTAATGAAAGTCTTGGTAACTGATTACGAATATTAGCACAGCTTGCTATTAAACACATTGGTTGGTAATCGCTATAATTGTTTTTTCTAACCGGTCCTTACGAAAACAATACATCAAGTTTTACTGCATCAGCATTCAATGAGGTGATTAAAATCAATTGTAAAAAAATGTACATCAAATATTGTCCATTTATCTACATATTTCTGCAATTTGTAAATACTAATAAAGCTTTAATAGCGCAGGCACTGGAGGTAGTTGAGTATGCAAAATATGAGGACCGAAAAGTCTCTTCGGATTCTTATACCTGATATCCCAAATAACAAGAAAGTGCACGTTGCCAGCAGCCATATTGGTCCTTTTGTAAACAATCAGTCCTGTTGTATCCTGCCGCCCACGCGCTTCTATTAGACCGGGACCTAGATGGAGTTGAGTGTGCAAAATATGAGGATCACATTTTATCAATTGATATAAGCTCAGAAAAGCTTAAAGATTAATATTTCAGATATTGTCACTCAATTTAATGGTCCAATTTGGTTTTATCCCTCATCTCTTTACACATTAAATAAATCAATGAGCACATTCTAGGGAGTCATCTTAATGATTATTTAAGTTACGATAGGTAGTTTTTCTTATGATAAAAGGTAATAATAGGTTACGAAATGAAATGAAGTCAATATTTATCCTGGAATTAAATTCTTTGATGGTCAACAGAAGTTGTTTTCCAATTGATTATGTTGTAACCTACACAAGACCCAGAGCAAATTGTTGTATTGTGAATAATTTTTTAAGCAGTTACTGTCCTCATAATTAGGAATTGAAGGCTGCATATTTACTTCGAAATGAAGAATTTCTTGACAGTTCAAAGCTTTTAAATCGTAATCATTCTGGTCAGTTGTAGGTTTTAATTTAATAAGATTTACTTGAGATTCGTTAATTGGTTTTTCTTGATATAACATCATTGCTGTTACATGGGTAGAGTCTTTTCCGCTTAACATTTCTTCATTGAAATCATTGTTATCTATAGCTCCATGAAGAAATAATGATGAATCTCGAAGTATATTCTTGGGAATAAGCATTTTTTTGTCTGCATCTTCTCACACAATTGACGTTGTTACTTCTGTGTGAAGATCTTTTAATGCTTTGTAACTGATGCAATGTCCAAATTTATTCAATATATTTATTAAATGCTTCGATCTAGTTAGGTGATGAATAAATTCAGCTAAAGCTATGTGTTTCGGTGTTTGTTTCTGAGTAACAATAAAGAATATATCACAAAACACTGACAATGCCCATCTATAATAAGTATCAGTTAACTTTTGATTCTTTGCACTGAACAATGTTTGCATAAAAATGTTCCAAGTTTCCGGAAATTTACTGCCTTTTAAAAATTTTTCTATTAAAGTTTCGTCACATAAATAGTCATTTGGTAACAGTTCCGTTGTTAATAGTTCTTTCCGAAGTTGTTTTGCGCTTTGAATAATGTAATTCAATGACTTCGTCCAGTGGTATATTGCCCATAAATACTAATGAAGATTTAGATCGATCCGCCGGATATGAAAAAAAAATGTTTCCACCATACTTATCAATAAGTAGTGCTTTTATAATGCGATTTTCTACAACTGCATCCTCTATTTCAGTAAGTTGTGCCAATCGGTGAGCTAAGGCCGACACTTCAAAAGTGTGAGAAGAAAATTGATCTTTAATTTCATCTATAAGTTTCTCAAATGCCTTCAGAAGTATATCCTGTGGAATTTGACTTGTAGGTCGACCTGCTAGATTTACAGAATTTCTCGGTAGTCTTATATAATCACGATAACAAGTTTTGTGATATCTTACTTCTATAGCAAATACATCTTGTGGGTCTTCACAAGTTCCAACTTGTGTAAAAACGTGATCTTGTTTAATGCCTGCAATATTTAAAATTTGTTGCGCCACTGAAATTTTTTTATTTTTATTTTTCGTTAATTTACCACAGATTAAACATTTTGGTCGATTAGCTTTTTTTACACGACCCCTTAATGATTGCCGAATGTTTTTACTGCCTGGAACACTTGCTCTTGAATTTATCGCAGACAAATCTTTATTTTCATTTAATGTTAATTCCCGACACCGTATTTTTTCTTCGCTGGTATAACTGGCCATATAACCTCGATGTCAAGAAATACTTTGTAAGTTTAACTCTGAACTATTTTTTAATTTGTCACTAATATCATCTTCTCTACGATCTGCAGCTTTTTTAACAGTTATGAGCGATTGTGGTTTCAGCTCTTTCACTAGGTCTCCTGTTTTCCCACAAAACAAACATGATAATTTATTGGATCTTTTTCCTTTTAAGTTTGTCACCTGTAGCGACATTGCTAGGTTTTTTTAAATTAAAAAACTCTTTAGTTAAACACTTAAGTGTATTTAT
Organism: Quadriops clusia; assembly: GCA_033557875.1. Lineage (NCBI taxonomy): Eukaryota > Metazoa > Arthropoda > Insecta > Coleoptera > Hydrophilidae > Quadriops > Quadriops clusia. Next base: position 10,218 of record JAWQRP010001767.1, on the reverse strand, counting down.
TACGACTGATGTATGACACATAAACGCGATGAACTGTGAGTATGCTATACTAGCTCATAGCGTGCGCAGGCGGCAGGATACAACAAGACTGATTGTGTACAAAAGGACCAATATGGCTGCCGGCAACATGCACTTTCTTATTATTTGGGATATCAGGTATAAGAATCCGAAGAGACTTTTTGGTCCTCATATTTTGCATACTCAACTACCTCCAGCTCCCGGTCTATAATATCTATTATAGATGTCACTATTTATTCAATTCCTTGTTTCCGAAAATAACTGGTATTATGGAAATTTGCACGTGGCATATGTCTATAGAATTGTTTATACACATATGTGGTCTGTTAGAAAAGTATTCTACCCAATTTTTTTTTTTGCGAAAACCTGATGGATTTGAATCTGGCAGGCTTGCATAAGCCGACCTTAAATCTTTCAGTATGCATGCATAAATTTTTTCCCGCCTGTCGATGGCGCCTTTTGCTATTTGTCTTTAGTTTTTGGTTGAGTAACAGATGTTGCTAATTGGAAATCATCTCAAAAGCTCCACTACACTAGGACGTTTTAAAAGTATTAGTCTACCATTTTATACCACGTCATCTCCGATTATGGTACACCCCTTTAGTTTTTTTGGTTTAGAGATATGTCAATGATCTTTTTTTTAATTTATCGTACCCAACAAGACGGATGTTTTGAACTATTGTGCAGTGATATGGTTTGACCGGAAGTCACAAAATATCTCTTATTTATATAGGGAAACCCAACTTTTTTTGTTGATATTCTTAATCTTCATGTTATTCCAAATACAATGATATGTCATTTGTGAATTGTGGAAATGCTACTTTGACATTTTTTCAATTTTATTTTTGAATATAAGGACTTTAAAATTGGTTTAAACTGTGCTTATAAGTTCCAGTTATTCATATAAATTGATATCATCTCGAAAAATAAGATGATTTTCCTTTTTCATTTCAAGAAATTTCGATTTTCTCAATCGAAACCACCGCACTCATACGAACAAATTGATACTAATATCGCCTATCACTAAACATGGCAAAAAATAGAAAAAAAAAACACAAACACATTAAAGTATTGGCTTCCATGGAAACTTTTAAAATAGAGGGTATTTCTCATTTTAATGTAGACTCAAAATCACACTTCCATGGAAATCAATTTTTAAAAATTTCAAAATAGCAACAAAATAAAATCCTTTAATTTTGTGACATCCATGTAGCATTTTGAATTACGTTTGTAGCTAAATCCTATTGTCGTGAAATAATAAGAAATTCTTCTAAATTGCAACTTCATTTCCATCAAATGTTTTAAACCAATACTATATGCGGGCAATCACTAAACGCCAACAATACCAGCTTCAAAATGCTACCAACACATTGCAACTACATAATCACTGCCTATCACATTACCAATTGTTCTTTTGTAATTTAAAATTTATTTAGATTATTTTGCATCTCATGCAATAACAGCCTCTGATTGGTTAGCTAGTGTGCAATTATCAGTGATTACACTGATAAAACATCTTGTTGATTTCTCCTAGCGACACAGTTCAGTCAAATAAACTTCAAAATGAAAGATATGGCAATATGTATTTACATGTAGGTGTATTTAATAAAATGAAGTAAATTTATTATGTACCTACTAGAGATGCAAAATAATCTAACCGAATCGCATTCGTGCTACTAATTTTATGGGTAAATTCACTCCTGCCTCCTGCTTAGGAACGAGAATCGTGCAAATTTGACAATGAAAACCCTCCAGCCCTTTGGACTGTCGGGTTTTCAATACTTGTCAAATTTGCACTCTTCTTCGTTCCTAAGCAACAGGCAGTCGTGAATTTCCGTTCAAATTAGTGCACTTATGCGATTACTACAGAAAATTTGCCAATTAACATATTTCTATACTATTTTACAATACAATACTTAACGCTACCTTTAATCGACTTTTGTTATAGTAAATATGTAAACTTAACCATTCAAATAGACTATTCTTCATTATGTCAGAAACAGTTGCAATTTAAAGACAGTTTTGTTAAATATTTTATTTAGTTAACAACAATTTCGATAAACTTAAAAATAAAAGCCAGTTTTTGAGATTTCATGTTTAGTCAGTCGGTCAGTTTTATTAATATAGATTTAGAATTCACTCAATATGAAAAAACAAATAAATTAATATTTTCAAATTAACTCTTATTGCATATAACTAATATTGCTAATAAAAAATCTCTTTAACAACTCAATAACTAACATGATTGCCAAAAACAAATTGGGATTTTCTTACCACATTAAGAAGAGTGAAGATTTTAGCATTTTTTGACATAAAGTAAACTGTCGCTGCATCGAAAATATCTGTGTAAACATATTTTTTAATCGCTTTGAGGTTATTCATAATTTCTGTCATAATGTTTTATGTCTCAATTATTATTTCAAGAAAGGTATGCTCTTTGAAACGACAAATTATAAATCTGTAACTATTATAGGAAAGAATAAATAAACATTCGTTCAACTTTTGTGTTTACATTCAATATATAATATTTTTTAAATAAATTTTCACTGTTCTACCTATCTGTTATTATGACCTCTAAAGCACAATACAAAAGAATACCAATTTAAAAAACTTTCATATTAACTTTATTAATAGACTTTTTAATTTTCTTGTAGGGAACGACCGGAATGGAACTAGTAAAAGGACACTGCATATGCATAAGATGCATGGATTTAATAAACAATTTGTTATATTTAACACGGCACCTTGTCGGCATCATTGTAAATGAGGTGTACGAGTTCACGTTTGATGACATATTTTCCGCTTTCAAAAACAATTTAGAAAATATTTCGTACAAAGAGGATACCTTCAGTCCCAGCCAACCGAAATTGACGACTTCAAAATCATTGCCTGCGTTAAACACTAATGATGAAACTCCAATGCTGCAGGAAATGTTTTCTGAACCGTATAAACAACTTTCTGAGAGAGAAGAAAAAAGTGAAAAGAGAAAATATACCAGAAGTAAGTAAATCATTTCATTTCTTAAACAAATAATATAGTTAAATAAATAACTGAAATAAGTTTGAAAAACACCAATTAAAAATGACTTTTTTTAAAGATTACCGAAGCCTTAGCACGTGTTCATACGACAGTGAAATCATGAAGATATTTAAAAAGCGAAAGAAAAGAGGACACAATTGGGCTAAAAGGAAAAGCGGAAGAGCTTCTAAGGCTTCATTAAGGAGTTATAGTAGAAGTCGGAGTAAAGCACAAAGTATATCGAGACAATCCAGAGCCTCGGTATATAGTTGCCAAACTTCGTTTTCTTACAAGGCTCATGATTCTACCGAGTCAAAATTGTTTGACTGTCAGGTTGACCACTGCCTGCTAAGGTTTCCAACTCTGCAAGAACTAACGACCCACAAGAAAGAGTACCACAAGTTGTTAGATAAGTTTTGGTGCGACGAATGTTATAACACTAAGTTTACGTGCCGGTGAGTATCTTTCTGACTTGATAATTTACATATTCACAATCATTTTTAAGTTTTGCAACAAAAAAAGCATGTTTTTTTTTGTTTAGGGAGGATTTGAAGATGCATATACTTCAATATCACGATAAATTAGTATTAAATTGCCTCTACTGTCTCATGGAATTCCAAACAGCCAGTTCATACTACCAACACCTCCAAGAACATAGCAAACGATCATATCCTTGCAGTTATTGCAACAAGTCGTTTGTTAACCGACCATCGTGTATTGCACATGTAAAAATAGAACATAAAGACAAGAAATGTTACAGAAAGAAAACTGTAATTTTAAATAGGCATTTTGTTAGTAAAAACACTGGTAGTGGTGTTCAAGAAGTGAGTAAATTTGACGTTAAGATATTGCTTCAGCCTGGTGTTTTAGAAGATGACGACATTATAGACGTTGCTTTGAAGGAACAAAGCGATGATAAACTGATTGACGAAGAAAAAAATACTTTTAATGATGATTGTGAAGTTAGCTCTAAAGCCTCCGATGAAAGTGAGTTTGAAGAAACTTTAGACGAAAGTATAGTAAATGCTATGTGTAACGAGTTTAACAGTGAAGCAATTACATTAGGAATCCGAACTGAAGAACAACCTGTTGTGCAAAATGTGCATATGAAAAAGTATAGTTCTGCTGTTATCTCGAACATTTTGGATGACATTTTAAATAATGTGTTTCTTCATGAAACTAATAAAGATAGAGATGATAATGATAACTTGAATAAAACCATTGAAGGTGAAATCATGGAAAATGAAACCATTGAAAATGAAAACGTTGAAAATGAAATCATTGAAAATGAAACCGTTGAAAATGAAACCATTGAAAATGAAGGTGTTGAAAATGAAACCATTGAAAATGAAAACGTTGAAAATGAAATCATTGAAAATGAAACCATTGAAAATGAAAGTGTTGAAAATGAAACCATTGAAAATGAAACTATTGAAAATGAAACCTTTGAAAATATAAACATTGAAAATGAAACCATTGAAAATGAAACTATTGAAAATGAAACCTTTGAAAATGTAAACATTGAAAATGAAACCATTGAAAATGAAACCGTTGAAAATGAAACCATTGAAAATAAAACCGTTGAAAATGAAGCCGTTGAAAATGAAACTGTAGAAAATGAAACCATTGAAAATGAAACCGTTGAAAATGAAACCGTTGAAAATCAAACTGTTGAAAATGAAACCATTGAAAATGAAACCGTTGATAATGAAACCATTGAAAGTGAAAGTCCGGGACCACTTGTCAATGCTGCTATAAGTCCAATTACAGTCGAAATACCAGCACAAGAAGTTGAGAGCATAGAAAACGAAGAAACAAATACAACTTCTGTTAATCAGGATAAGGTTTATCATTCAGATGGTGATGTTCCTGAAGTTGTGCATTTTGAGGAAGTTGTCCATTTCGAGGAAGTTGTTAGTACACAAGGTAATAATGATATTGCGGTTCAGTTTGGTTTAAAATTGACTACAACATGTTTTTTTTATTACTTTAGCATTACAAGAAAACCAAAGAATATCGAGTGAATCAAAGCAAGAGATTGATTCGGAAGCTTTGCCGGAAGTCACTCATACACTTGAAGCTTCTGAGGATTCTGTTGAGCAAAATAATGAAGACATGAATTGTCAGCCAGGTGAAGATATGATTCAGTCAAGTGTAGATGTGCTTCAACCAAATGTGTTAGAAAATACATGTGACCACGATAAAGATGCAGGTAAAATAATATATAAATATTTCTTAATTATACAATAAAAGTTTTTATCCTGCTTATATATGTTTATTGGGTTATGCATATCCCAATAAACATATATAAGCAGGATAAAAACTTTTATTGTATAATTAAGAAACCATCCTGCTGGGAATCCCTTGAAAATAAATATTTCTAGTTAAAATTATTCTACTTCATTAAAATAAATCTATGCATTGGGTAGTAAGTGTATACACCATACACTAACTAGTCATTTTAGCTATTGGAATTGTTTTATAAATAGAAATTAAATGTAATAAATAACACATTAAACATTTTCCAGAAAAAATAAATTTCACAAGTTCAACAAGCGAGAAGATTCCCGAAGAAACTATACATCATAATAGCCTTTTAAATGATCCAAAAACTAGCGAAGATATGCCTGTCACTTCTACTGAAGAGAAAATTGACAAAAAGTCTAAGCTGACCGACGAGACTATTAACCAGGTTTATGAGAAACTACAAGAGTTTATCAAGGATAAAACGTCAAAGACAGAGGATGATGGCAAACAACCCTTAACTAGACCAAATAGAAAACGTAATGCTAAGCCTTCTGAGAATAAAAATGTAGATTTTCCATATAGGAGAAAAAGAATGAAAGTGAATAATAGCCGAAATGAAGTCGTGAAAAATATCGAAATAGATAATAATACAGATGAAGTTATACCACACCGACGAAACTCTATCAGTAAAATAAAGTTGATAGAGAGTAAAAAATTAAAACGAGGCAAATCAGTTGATGGTAAGTAAATATAATGATATGAAATAATTTGAAATTGATTATAATGAACATCTCCCTGTTTAATAATAATTTATTTTTGTTTATTTTAGGTTTAAACTTAAGTGCAAATGAAGAAATCGTGCAATCTCAGATTCCATCTAGTTCTATGAAAAGGAAAAGAAGAAAAAGCGATTATTTTTGCCCTACACTTTCTATGGACATTGATGTTAATAATGAAAGTATGGAAACTTCAGAAGTAGAGGAGAGTCCACCATTTGAAGCTCTTGATGACATTATCAAAGATGAGAAAGTTTTCAAAGATGAGAAAGTACCCAAAAATGAGAAAGTACCCAAAAATGAGAAAGTGCCCAAAAATGAGAAAATACCCATAATTGAGAAAATACGCAAAGTTGAAAAACTGCCCAAAATTGGAAAAACACCCAAAATTGGAAAAATATCAAAAATTGAAAAAATACCTAAAGTTGAAAAACTAACCAAAATTGAAAAAACACCTAAAGTTGAAAAACTAACCAAAATTGAAAAAATACCTAAAATTGAAAAAACACCCAAAAAAGAAAAAGTACCTAAAATTGAAAACATACCCAAAATGGACAAAATACCGAAAAATGGAAAACTCACAAAAAAAAGAAAAATCCCTATGAAAAACAAACAGCGTTTGAAGTCACCTAAAATAGAAGCAACCGAAGAAATTATTACTCAAATAAATGAAACAGCTAACGATATCACAGGAAATATTGTTCAAGATCCATTTGACGCTACTAAACAAGAACAAGCTAATGTTCCTAAACAAGAACATCTAGAGAATAAAGCTGTTAAGAAGCACAAATACCGAAAGAAGAGGAAATTAACACGACCAAAAAAGCGACAAAATACAACATTACAACCACCGGCAGAAGATATTTCTGAAGTTGCAACAATTAAACCGTTTGAACAAATATCTAAACCGTTTGAACAACCAATTGACACTTTTGGAGAAGCACATTTAAAAGAAAAAAAGAATGCAGTTCCAATGGACAAACTGTTAACGAAAAAGAGGGTTAAGAAAAAACCCGTAAAGAAACAAACAAAAGTTGAAGTAATAACTACAGAAAAAAGTGTTAGTAACTTGGCATCTTCAGACAAGCGTACACCTTTTGTTCCGAAGTTACCTGAAGCAAGGGTAATGCTGTGTAGGATACCCTTAACCCCATATATTAATTTGCAAAAAGAAAGCAGTGAGTACGAGAGTCTAAATGGTTCAACTGGAAAGTTCATGCCTAGTAAAGAGTAATTTATTTTTAGTATTTGTTTCGAAGGAAATGTACATATTTTGAAAGCCTGAGACGATTGTAAATAAAATTTTAACATTGTTGTTTAAAAATCCGTTTAAGACACATTGTTGTTTAAGTCGATAAGTGTATATAGTGAAATATGTATAAATCCAATGATGTGTTTTGCGGCGATTGTTACAACCGGAAAATCAAATTCACTTATACTTCTCGATATATATGTTTATATATATATATATATATAGAGAGGTGTGTCTGTGTAAACAAATGTATGTACCAATGTTTAAATATATTTTTTTCATTTCGATAATATTTTAATGTACAAAACTTCAAATTACTTTAATATATATCTTTTAAATATGAAAGTTTTTTTGTATAATTAAATTGTTCTTTTACATTTACAGTGCAGTTGTATTGGTTTTTTCCTATTGTGTACCGTCCTTTATTGCCCAAAAAGCAGGTAAATGATAAGGTTAAGTCTGTTTCCATATTTACCTTCATATTCTATCCTATTTTGTTAAATCATAAATTTACAATAAACAAATAAACTCCTCCAAATACGTAGACAGACAGACGAGTGTCAACAAACTTTTATAAAAATAATATATATGTAACTAACATCAAATCTCTAAATCTTATCAAAATTTTATTAGTCTTTTTAAGTGCTGCTTTACTGAGAAATATCTTTATCAATTGATTCTACATTTTAAATACAAACGCATTTAATACACGTATACTACATATTTATAATAGGAGTATTATTTATTATTATTATTATTTTAAAATTCAATATATACGATAATACCTTAAAATTAGGCAATAAATGAGATCGTCGAAATTCGGGAGATAACTGTACATTTAATTATGCCTACATAATTTTTATAGCATTCACATTTTAATTTATAGATGATATCATATCTTTCTAGTTTATTACATTTGTCTCTTCTAGTAAATAATCGATTTCCTGTTTTAAAGTTATAACTTGCGATGTTAATGTTATATTTTTTACCATGCTCTTTATTTTTTGCTTTAAACTCTGTACAACTTGCAATTTTTGTCAATAATGGTTATATTTAATTATTTATTATTTCAATTCTTGGGTTTGTAGAGCATAAAATACAGGTTCATACTTTAGTCAACGTTTCATTTTTATTGATAAAAACCCTTTCAGAAAAGTTAAAAAATATGAAATTTTAAATTTCTAGCTTTTGATAAATTGTTACATAATATTTCTTCTAATTTTAATTGACATAATAAAAAATTAGTTTCATTTAAAAAATTGATTATAAAAGTTATTTGGTATTTTTAGAATTTGGTTATAAATCCTATTAATGTTATTTGTATCTTGTTTAAAATTAATTGAAAATTTTTCATGTTTAATATTTAAAGATTCTAAAATTCTTCTTTTGTAAATTTTAACATTATCTAAATCAAAAATCGGTGTTATTTTCTTTGCGATATTTTGTTAGAGCAGTACAATTTTCAGTTAATTCTTTATTACAAGAATTTTTATGTTGAGAAATTCTTGTATATAAAATTAACTGTTTAAATTGCAACGCATGTTATATTGGAGAAACAAAATAATATAATTTCTGAACATAAAAATTCTTGTATTAAAGAATTAACAGAAAATTGTACTGCTCTAACAAAACACTGCAAAGAAAAACTCATATTTTTGATTTTGATAATGTTAAAATTTTAGAAAAAAAACTGGCACAAAAGAACTTTAGAATCTTTAAATATTAAACATGAAACATTTTCAATTAATTTTAAACAAGATACAAATAACATTAATAGGATTTATAACCAAATTATTAAAAATACCAAATAAATTTTATAATCATTTTTTTAAGTGAAACTTATTTTGTATTATGTCAATTAAAATAAGAAGAAATTTATTAAACAATTTCTCAATAATAAGAAATTTCATATTTTTTAATACTCCTGAAGAGGTTTTTATCAATAAAAACGAAACGTTGAGCAAAGTATGAACCTGTATTTTATGACCTACAAACCCTATAATTAAAATAATAAATAATTAAATATAAAAGGTCAAAGAAAAAATGGTTGGATTATTAGATTTTTAATTTTTTTTGGTATTATTATTATTTGACAATATTGCTTAAAATTTAGGTGGATAGACTATTGTCCACTAAAGTTGTAAACAATCTTTCTAAATTAGTTTTATTGAAATGAGGGTAGATAATGAATAAATTCGATTGTATTATATATCACTGCGCAGATTACAGTACATGCGCTAATAATTATAGGTTCTTTCCAACAACACGAATTGATAGTTCAAGAATCGGTTTTTGTATGGCACAGGGTCGGTTAAGGGTAAAATTTTCTATTTATTGATGGACAAATAGATTCTTCAAATATATTGTATGTTCGATTATACGTTTGAACAAATGTCAAAATCAAAATAGTAAAATTTAATAATTTACAACAGATTTGTTTAGAAATTCTCACAGACCGTGACATACCTTCAGAACTAAAGTCTTTCTTGTCTTAGGGTCCTAAATTTAGCTTGCCCATTAATAGTAGTCACTTTCCAATGTTTAGTTTAATGTCAGAAATTGAAATCATTATTCAGATTGTTCCAGAGAAAGTTTTAAATTGAATTAGAGCAAAAGTCAAAAATTGAATCATTCTTTAGCAATGACTATCATTTAATAAAAAATGTCAATTAATTACAAAAAAAATTATAATGAAAATCCTGAGATATTAATATCAAGAGCAGATTAAGGAAATGTAGCTATTTCAATAAATAGTTTCATTTGTCATGATTTTCATAACAGAATCAAAAATAGATTATTAAATTCGTCCTTTAAATGTGACTATTCCATTAAACAGAATTAGATTAGATTAGAAATAAATAGAATTTTACGACTTATAATTTATTATTACTATTATTGTATAATTAT